>QLPN01001040.1:0-23561 GCA_003314395.1 Albatrellus ellisii
AATGAAAGGAAAAATAAGTACGTCCTGACAGTGTGGTGAGGAACATGATAAAATGTTATATGAGAGGTGAGCAAGGGTATGATGTATGGTGGTAAGTGACATGGTGAATGATGTGTTATGGTGGGGAGATCATGATGAGTAAGCCTAAGGGATTAGATGCCATTGCTACTGATTCTGTGCATGTCCATGAAGTCCATGGAGAAGATTTATTTGTAAGTGTAATCATAGCACAGCAGTCCAACTATCTGTCAGGATTCAGGTTATTGTTTTTCTTTCTACTGACACTTTCCACATATCTGTTATAGGAATACCCTATAACAATGGCCTTACACTGTCTGTATGACTATATGGATTAAACCCCATAACAACAGCATTATGCCATACTGTATGTTTCCTCTTTTGTTCCTTTTCCTTTCCTTCTTCTTTGTACTACTCAAAGACTCCTCAAATGTACCAAGAGAGTCATTCTTGACCTCTTGTATACTCCTGTCTATCTTGTACAGTTTTCCATCTTGTCTTGAAACATTATCCACCTCTTGTGTCCTTTTGGGAGTTCTATCAGTCTTGACTATAGGTGCTTGGTCATTAACATGTGCTGAATCCTAACACTATCTTTGTACATATGATGGTATATACCTCATTACCATAAGAACTGCACACAATGAACAGGTGAATACACCAATACAAAGTATAAACACATCGACATGAATCTAGATGAACACCTGGAGTGGGTGTCTGTCATAGACATTTTTCCCTTTTCTCAACTCTGAGAGGTTGAGATAGAATGGTACCAACATGTCCTCCACACCCAAATACAGCACATTGTAGACCCACCAATAGACCTCTTGAACTTTGCATGCTGGGTGGAATATACCCTGTGTTATGAGGCACTTGCTTAGGCACCTTGTAACAGTTTTCCTTTTTTTTTTTGTTTCTTTTTCTTTTATCTTACTTACTAGTAAAGTGTAGTATTATTACTACAAGTGTGAGCTCAGCTCCACTTTACTTAGTAAGGACTCACTTTCTTTTCTCTTTATAGTACTTAAGTATTTACATACTTAAGTGTGAGCATAGCTCCAAGTACTATAAAGACTTATCATTTTCCTTTATCTTTCTTAATTTACTTGCGAAGGACTATTATTATACAATTAGCAAGGACTCGTCTCATTTTGTCTTTGTTTATCTTTGTTCATATCTTGTTCATTTCACACCTGTTGCTAAAAGTCACATTACTATAAATGGACATGACTTACTGCACTTTACCGCATAACTTTACTATACTTAGGACTCTCATTTTGTATAAGTAGGACAAGCCTGGCAGTCTTAAACCTCAGTCTTGTCAACTTTGCAATCTAGGGATTCTCCTATACTGCACTTGATCTACACTTGCTACCAATCTCACCTCCACCCCTCTAAGAACTAAGTCTAAGATCTCTAAGTTGTACAAATGTCACTAAGGACATCCTAAACTCATCACACAGGATCCTCATATAGTCACTTGTGGAATCATCCTCATCACTATCTTGTTAATCCCCTTCTCTATTGTCATCAGAAGTATCTATTATGCCATCCAAGCACGTACTCACCAGGAGTATTATTATAGACCTTCCATATGACCATCCAATAGGCCACTCTTAGCACCCTGGAGGACATAGCCAAGCAGGACACCAGGCCCCAGCATCGCAATTATGGCTTTGATGGTGTCCATGGCAGCACCAATGACATGCAGTGACATCTCAAAGCAGTTTGGCCACACAAGGTTCATAAGATGCAGCATTGAGTCTTCATACCCAATGTGAGCAACACCAAGTGTGATGTGTTTCACAATGGTGCTTGCCATCTGTTGGTGCACAAGGTCACAGTCAGTGAGTGCATCCTCTAACATTGTCATGATGGAATTGACATAGTACACCAACTGTGGGCCAACATACTCAAAGATGAAGGAAAGTGCCTTGAGACAACCAGTGCAGATGTTCAGCTCTGTGGTATAGTATTCATTGAGGATGGCAGGGATGCATATAAAGGCTAGAAGCAGACAATGAGTGATGAGTTGCTTATATGAAAGTAAGGGTGAAGAAATACTTACAACTGCAAGTCTTGGTGATGATGGTGATGGTGACCATACTACAGATATGGATCTGTCACTCCAGAACATGCAAGTTCATCAGGAGGACAGACAGGATATCCTGTGGACCTAAACTCTTCATGATATAACCAAAGGAATTGACAGCAGCATGATGAATACCCCTCTTGTGTGCTTTAAGAAGATCAAGAAGTTTGAAACTAATACACATCCACTTGCAAGCAAGCACAAACTCAGCTCCTTGGTCAGCTAAGATAATTAAAAATGTAGTGTTAGTTTTTATATTGCCAAAGACATCACAAGACAAACATACTGATACAACTGATGAGATTGATGGATGCCTCCTGCACCTTCTCATGATGATTGCAGAGAATAGGTGTCATGCATGGCACTGGCACATATAATAAGCCATGATGATAGGAAATCTGAAATATCTGAACTCATGGAGATCCTTGACAGGTGGGTTCATTTGCATCATAGCACCCTCAGCTGTGATGATACTACCCAGTGTATCAGGATACTCCTCTCCCAGCTGCTCAAACAACACCAGACCCAGCTTGCTTAATAGCTGATCTTTGCTACATTGCTTGATGACAACAGCAAGATGAGTGGTAAGGTCAGTGGCCTGTTGCCAAACCTTGGCGCTCTTGTTATTCAACTGCTATAAAATAGTTGACATGATTTGAGTAAGGTATGGCTTGACACAGATGCCTAAGAACATGTCAATAATAAGAGAAGTCTACTGGTAGTAATGAAATGTATTGAGAGCATTGACAACTGTGCCAAAACTGTCCAACATAACCTGATCCTCAGTCATCTGCTCCTGGAATGAGTGGATGATACTGTCCACAAGGCAGACCTCTAGTTTTTCATTGATATCTGATGCACCAAGATACAACAACTTTGGTGATGGTCTCCATAACCATCTTCTGGTGAGGCTCTGCCTTGTCTTTGAGTTCACTGATAATCCTGCTAATAATCTCTGACACAGCCACCATTTGTGCAAGCTTGATGGTCATCTTGACAACTTGCTTATAGTTGTGGTGATTGAGTACCATGCAATGAATTCAGAATGACTTGAAAAAGTCTGGGAGAATATCCTGCTTGACATACATAGGTATGACACCCTCTGTCACAGCACACTGCATGATGACCTTCAACACAATCTTCTTCATCTCCTCATTGGAGGTCTGGAATTCTTGGATAAAGATGACATTGACCTCCTTTGTATAATATGAGGCATCCTCAGGGTCCATGAGCAGAATGATGAAACCAATGGCCTTGAGAAAGGCTGCAAGACCCTTCCTGTGGTGCAGACAGATGCCAAGCCAAAGAGGCTTGAGGATGTTATTGAATGACTCAATACCATGTGGTGTGGTGGCCTCTGCCAACACAGCAAGACTGAGTGCAGTCATTGTGAGGACTTTCTGCTGTTTGTCTGACAACCCATGAGCAATACAGTCAACAAGATTGCAAAGATGAGGAAGCACAGTGCAGCCCATCATGATGGCAATTTGCTGGACAATACAAATACCAGTGTGTTGTGCTTGCCAGGACTTCTTGCTATGGCAAACAGCATTGAGGAAAGGAAGTAGTGAAGGAATGACAAGGGCTGAAACAATGATGGAGAAGACACATGCAGTGGTGTTGTGCATGTATTTGTCAGCATGATCAATATCTGGATGCATAGTAGATATCATGTGTGCAAGACCAGCAGCCTTGGAAAGATTGGAAATAATCTCCTGGCCTTTGACACAGGTGTAGTAGTCTTTGTCAATGAGAAGTGGCTCAATGACCACCAGGATCTTGTGGACATATGGTTGGATTAGGTCATCCAACTTATACAGGACATAGTTGATAACTTTGATGAGAAGGTGCCACTCCTGGTCTTCAAGAGTACACTCCATGAGAAGAGGAAGTGTTTTGTTGAACAAAGGACCAGCTCTGAATTTGCATGCTTTATCAGTAATCTGCCACAATGCAGTCTTGCACATGGGTGGGGTCCCATTCTTGATCATCAACAATAGCTGCATGATCTTGTGCTCATTCATTTCCTTGACACTCAGTTCCATCTCATCCTCTTCTTTCAAGATCTTTGTGAAGTACTGAGCATCCTTGGCCTTGAAGAATGCAAGGTTGCCAACAAGACATCCAGATCTTTGACTTATCATCTGGGCAGCTCTATGCCACAGTCAAGTGCACTACTGAATTGAGGATATCAACCATCTGATTTCATTCTGACAACAGACAGTTTGCATTTGCAAATTGTGATGGGGATCCCAACAAACTGAACACAGTTGAGCTCTGGGACATGGATAGCTGCACCCATGTTTGGAAATCAGGTTTCCTAAAATGGGTCAATCATGTCACATTTTCTCCACAGAATGGCCTGGTCATGTGGCTGGGACCCTCCCATGTTAGACTGGTGGATGCCATCTCAGATAAAACTATCATACACCATAAATCTGATTTTCCAACCCTGCCACAACCATGCCACCATCAAGTCACCTGGGCTGTGGATGGGACACAGCTGCTCACAACTGATGGTTTTGGTGTGGTGTGTGCCTGGGACATGGCATTGGCATGAACAAGCAAGCAGGTCCACCTACTCTTTGAATGTGACACCAAGCATCCCATTCCTTCTTTGATAGCCATCAATCCATCCTCACTGACCACAGCACCACCCCAAATGTGCTGCAGATGATCTGGTGCTGACCTCTTTGGTAATACTGTTGAGGTTGCAAGATGACAGCTGGATCTGGGTGGTCAGAAGAACAGGTGAGCAGTGAGTGTGCTGGCTCCCACCCACACATAGACCAGTACCTCCAATATTCAATCAGAATATCATTATCTTACAGGATAGTGTCTGGTTGGCAATGAATTTGGGTTGACTCATATTCCTTGACTTGAAAGAATTGCTCAAAAATGCAAATATTGGTTTGTAGAAACCTCATATGTTGTTTACTGTAGTATAGCATACATTTTGCAGATATGTTGCATACAACATGTTATGGACTAGTACAGCAGAGCAGCCAGCTATGAGTGTACAGGAACAGGAAAGAGGCTCAAGGCATAGCACATGATGAGAACACAACAGAGTGAGATTCAGAAAGATGACAGGAGCAGGATACTGTGAATACAGGAGACTAAGCTAAGGCTTCTATACAGTACTGTGATCCTTTATATAGTACAATCCCAGGTTCCAGAGTATTCTACTGAGATAAGGGTAACACAATAACTGTGGAATGGAATTTTCCAGAATGCTGCACAAGGATTGGTAAACAATAGAAGATGTTGTGGCACAGTAAACTGGTGAATGTATGTAAAACAAAAGTAAAATCATAACATGACCCCCCATCTACCATGTAGTGACTGCAATACACCTAGTTGCAAGCATGTCCCTCATTGACCTTGTGGTCATAATACTCTGGTGAAGATGATAATTGTTCAATATACTCTGTGGAACAGGAAGATGTCTGAGTGAGTGGGTAAGGGGTGGGATGTCTTCATGGTCATGGAGTTGCATGTCTTTGCAGACAATCAACCTTCTTGTGACCCATACATTTACAAATTCAGCACCAGCAATAAGATGGATGAGACTGATGAGTGGATTGGGGGTGCTGAGTGTGAGGCTGATGTGTATGCATGGCCATATAAAGAAGAGTCCATTGATATGCATTGGCATTGACTAGGTGATTGGTGATTTGATGGAGCTTGTGATGCCTCTGAGCACAAATCTGCTGGAGATGAAAGTTGAGTGAGTTGAGCTTTGTGATGCAGTGATGCCAATCCACATATCACCTAATGTTGTTTCAAACTCCTCTGTCTCCAATGAATATCACTGCTGTTTTGGTGTCAAGTCATGAATGGGGGTTATTGATAATGTGGTGAAACTCAAGAGTGATCTCATAGTCTGTGTGAAGGTGATGACCTAAGATTGGCTGTGTGTGAGGGAGAGTATCAGGGTAGTGAAGGGATGAGGGGGTGCATTGAAGACATCCAAGGGTATCCAGTATATAAGTAGCAGGAAGATCTGAAAATGATTGGATATGAAAAATCATAGGGGGAATAAGGATGGGGATCAAATTCATAATCAGAATCTAATGCAGGAATTGACAGATGTGGAGATAATGTGGTGGATTCATCAGAAGTATGAAATGGAGAAGGAGACAGTGTGATATTTGGGAGAAATAGTATGATAAGAGAGAGGGGGAGATGTAATGTAAGTTCCCAAATCAGTGTCTGTTTCTTCTTTTACTGATGTGGGAAGTTGAACTGAAGGACCTCTTTTGCTATGCAGTGGAGGTGTAGGTGCAGCCAAAGCATTGAGGATGGCTTGGTATTTCTTTTTTTGAATCTCTTCCTTTTGAACTTCCTTTTGCATTGATTCACATGTGGGTTGGTGATCAGGAGAAGGTGGTAGTGGGCAATGATCAGGACTGTTAGAGTGGTAAAGATGGCATTGGGGGCATACTCATTCTAAAGCTTCCAAAGCACAGAAGACTTTGATACACTGGGCAGCAAGGATAAGATTTTGGAACTCCATAACCATGCCTCTTTGGTCTAGGAGTATTCCTCATTCCAACATGGTAAAAGTAACAAGAGGATGTGAGTTTGGTAGTTCAAGAACCATGCAGAGGAAATCATTGATGCACTTGGTAGAGAGAGGATCTGAAGTTGATTGGTAGGACATGATGATGATGGAGCAGATAAAAGAAATGAACATTCACCCCCCCTTTTTTATAAAGAAGGTCAATGACCCATTGAGTGGGGAGGTAAGCAGATAGTGAGGGGACAGGGTGCAGAGGGAAAATGGCAATGGAAAAATGAAACTAGGGAAGAAGCCTTGGTCATGTGGGAGGCAGGAATCCACTCATCATCTGCAGAGGGAAAGTGTTTCCAGTGAATGAGATACTGGAGTCACTGACAATGGAAGCAGGAGGCAAGTATAGATTTGACCTTGTGTGTTGGGATTTGCCATCAACAAGATCAGGGGGTGGTGGAGAAGGTTAAAAACCATATAAAGCAGTGGAGTGATAAGGGGATAGAAGTGATCCATGGAAAATGGGGTGAATCCACTTCCAAGAAAGGGATGAATGTAAACAAAGATGATAGGAGAAATGATTACTAAAAGAGATAACAGAAAAGGGGCCATATGTTAAAATTTGACATAATCTGACTTGTGATTAAGCAAAGGAGCACTACAAACACCACACTAAGTGGGGGACTAGAGTCCAAGATGAGCAACTAAGTAAATAATGTAAGAGTGAGTGTACAGTACCTAGAGTCCAAGATGAGCAACTAAAGAAAGAAGCTGCACCACCTGGAACTCTTTTATACTACTGATAGAAGCAGAGACTGAACTATAATCATGTGTACTATGTATGTGTGGAGTTAGAACTTAAACGGATCAGGACAAAGAAAGATATAAGCAAATGTAAGTCAAAGTCTGGAAATCTTGAGATAAGAAAATAAGCAGAAAGTTGGTGAAGAACCTTATAATAACAACACCATAATGGCAAGGGGCAAGTTTGTGGGATGGATGAGATGTGGATAGGTTAGTGGCATCTAACCACTGGGATGGAGTCAGTCATAAAGAATTGAGAATTGAGAGGTGTAGATGATGACATACCTGTGATCTGCATCCTCATGCTGGGTCTCAGGGCTTTGATTGGCATCAGGCAGTTGTGGACTTAAAATATCATGGAAATGTTAGCAAAAAAAGAAAGAAAAAAAAAAAAGAAAAACATACCCAGGCAATTGAGCATGTTGCTGTGCATCTGGGGGGTGGTGTTTCATATTGAAGAGATCCAGGGCTGTAAGGGGATATGGATATTTAGAAAAGGATGAGAGATAGAAATGAATGAAGAAATATACCTTGAAGTATTTTCCATTTAAAAGAAAAAAGGCAGCCGTGAAAAAAACCAAGAGCCAGAGCCAGACATAGAGATGCCAGATCCTCCACACACCCCAGATAGTTACAGTCAGAGGAAATCACTGCAAGGCAGTGTCAGATTGCAATCCTTATGCCATTATTATAAAAGGTGCAACTCAGGTATCACCCCTTTTCTGTCAGACAGGTGGAAGTGAGGTTGAGAGCAAGCAGCTGAACACCAAAGATTGAGAGAGGTCCAGCAATTGAATGAACAACTACCTTTGGCAACAGCAAACTATGGCTGTGCTGGTAGATGTCACAAATCTTTAAGCTTGGTCTCTCTGAAAGAACCACCCAGAGCAAGCTTTGGACAGAAAGGAAGTGATATGTTTCTTCACAAAATAGAGGGAAACAGTTTAATAAGATAAGCTAGCAAGAGAGAGCCCAGAGTAGGCAGGTGGAATGAGGGAAAAAGAGAGATTGATGAAGTCACTTTGATGATGTGCCATGCATGCTGTACCACATCAATATATGTGTGGGGCTCACATGCACCCTGCACCATACTGCACCACACTGCTGCATTCATGAACAGAACTCACTAAGGGTTTTGTAGATAGAGTATAAATGTGTTGCATTGTAACATTAACTAATAAGACATGATTGCAATTGTATATATGATTATTACAATGATAGAAGTTGATGTACAATAGGCACAACTTAAATGTAATTGATAGTTCTGATGACAGAACATATAGTCCCTCTATGTAAGCTGAGTCTGTAGTACTTGTATGTAGGGCCAAACTTGGCAGCAATATGGGCATGTTGGTGGGCACAAAAGGATGGAAATAGTAACTGCCCATGTCATCTTGAGTGGATGCAGGCAGTGATACAGCAAGATGCTGTGTCATGCTAGTGTAGCAGTGGTGCAGGCACACATGCAGGCACAGAGTCCTGGTAGAGTGGGGGTGTGGCTGCCCACTGTTAGTATGTTGGCAGCACAGGGGGCAGGTAGAGGGCCATGTGCTGTTGACACAGTGGCAATGTGGGCATGCAGGTGGGCACAGGGACCTCTGCTTGAAATATAATTTGTATGGAAATGGGTCATGCAGTGCATGCTAGATGTGTGTCTAGTAGGCATAGTACACATATTAGAAGATGGTCAGGGTGCAGGTGAGGGCAGGAGAGTGGTTTAGGATGATGGGGGTGTTAAGAATAGGCTTTGGAGACACCCACCAGTTGAATAGATACACACCACTTAGTATGCTGTGCACATGTGCCTGGCACTTTGAATTTTACCATTCAGTTTTTTTTACCATGTTGATGGGCTATGTGTATGCATGTATGCATGGGTGTCAGTAAGCAGAAAGGAGTGTGAGAAATGAGGACACACCTAAACATCTTTCCTGGGGGCAGCACCTTGTGCAGCATGCTGAGTGTGTCCACCATTGTGGTATACATGGTGTTATCTGCATCACCTGTGCACATCCATAGAATCATGGCAGAAGAACTGGAAGCTGCTCTTGCAGCAAGGCTAGTGCTTTTCCAAATGTGGGGTTCACAACATGACTCACCTATCACAGAACTCAATTGACACAACCCCAGGACATCTGCCAGCACAGCCTCCCAGGCCCACCAGGTGCTGCAGCTCTGTGCCATCTGCACATGCACACCATTGAAGGTGACACTGCATGAGCTTGGTGTATACAGCCTGGAAGAGACACAGCCCAGGTCAACATCTGTCAACAGTGCCTACTGTGAATGGGGATGCAGAGCATGCACCAACAGCAACATCCAGGATGTGCTAGGCCACCTTGACATCTGGAGACTGGCTAGACACAGATCAATGGGAGAATAGGCAGGTGAAGAGTGAGAGGGAGAGGGAGAGAAGAGGGAAGGAGGGAGGAATGTACCAACCATCTTGAGTGGACATGGGCAGGGCAGGCAGGCAGGCAAGTTGCTGTGCTGTGCTGTGCTGGTACAGTGGTGGCATTGTGGGCAAGGTGGTAGTGGCCACACACTGTTCATACAGTGGCAGCATGTGTGGTATGGGACCATGCACTGTTGACAGTGGTAGCATGGGTGCATGGGTGGGCACAGAGGAAGGGACATACCAATTGCCTGCATCCTCTTGAGTGGACACAAGTGGTGAGTAAGCTGCCACACTGCACTGGCATAGCAGCAGCATGGGAGGGAGGGTGTGTGGTTGGCTGTGGGGACACATAGTCTGTGGGGATAGCATATTAAGTGAACTCCTGCATGTAATTTGTTTTTTCATATAATAGGCCATGCAGCATATGATGGTGGTGAGCAGTTAACACATGCAATATGGCCAGGTATGATGATGATGTTGAGCAGCCAGCACATACAGCACATGGCAGTGGTGAGCAGCCAAGTGCATGCAGTGTGGTGGTAGAAGCTCAGGTATGATGAGCAGCCCATGGATGCAGTCATGGCAGTGGTGAGCAGCCAGGACATGCAGCATGGGGGCAGTGAGCAGCAGTACAGGTGGCTGTAAGAAATCCAGGATATGCTGGTGCACAGTACCACACTGTTGTGCTGAGATGCTGTGCCACACACATGCTGCAATGCTGCATGCACAATTGTAGTGGAGTCAGGTAAGCAAGAAAAACCATGTGGAATTTTTAACTAATGACCATGCTCCCATTCTTGAATAGACTAGTGTAAAAACCTGTTGCATTGCAACATGGAGCAATAGGACATCACCCATGAAAGTATCCATAGGTTGTTGCAACAGAAAATGAAAGGAAACAGTACCCTATATATCTACAAACAAAGTCCAATTTACAGATCAATCCCAACTTACAGATAAATTCCAATTACCTTTCTCCAGCTATAAAGTAAAGACCTATTGCATTGCAACATTCCTCACCAATGTCCCTGTCCTATCCCTGTCCCTGCCCTGTCCACATCCCCATTCCTAGTGATGATCACTGGCAATCATCCATGAAAACCCATGCCTATAGCAATGATGGCATGTGGGAGTATTGTAGATTACAAATAAATCAAAGGACAAAAAACAGTCCCTTAGACTGTGAAAACACAAATAAAAACAGAAACATCAACTATATGGTTACTATTTTAGACTGGAAAACCAATAGACCCATACCCATACCCATACCCATACCCAGGCATACTCATTGGCAAAGCTTATGCAGGTGCACTGTGCTGACAATGATGAATACTCATACATGTCCCTGTCCATCAGCCCAGGAACACTGGACTTGTGTGTAAGGAAAGTGAAAGTGAAAATATGGTAACCAAGACTGCCAAAGCATTTAAGTGTAGATGTATAAGAATAGAAGAAAGACCAACATGATTGTAGAGCCAAAGTGCCCAGCCTACTTGCAGGCACAATGATACTCATGGATACAGTAGCATGATTCAATACAGAAAAACATAGCCTGAACATTCTGCCCAACATATTATTGTGTAAAGGGTTGGTATGAACAGAACCCACCAAGAGGTTTGCAAAACATCAAGATAGAGTAAATACCTGCTGCATTAAATTATCAACTAATTACAGTTGTAGATATAATAGCAACAGAGAATAAAAGGTAAAAATGATAGATGTAAACAGAAGTGTATGAACAATAGGCACAAAGTTGAATATAATTGGTAGTTCTATTGACAGAACACATACCTGTGATGTTGAAGGAAATTTGAGGGTTCCTGCTAAGAGTGGCCTATTGGACAGTCTTAGAGAACATTTGTCACCATAATACCCCTGGTAACAAGGTAGTTGGTATGTGCTTGATATGCATAATAGACATTCCTGATGATAATGAAGAGAGGGATCAACAATATAGTGATGAGGATGATACTGCCAATGACTAAATGAGGATCCAGGATGACAAGTTTAGGATGTCTTAGCAATGCTTAGAGTGACTTAGAGATCTTAGACTTAGTTCTTAGAGTGATAAGTCTTAGAGACAGTTTGGGTGAGATCAAGTGCAGTGTAGGAGAATCCCCAGATTGCAAAGTTGACAAGACTGGGATTTAAGACTGCCAGGCTTGTCCCTATTTATACAAAACTGGGTGTTCTAAGAATAGTAAAGTGAATAAGGTTCACTGATCACACAGCAATAAATGGGGTCATGTGACCTAAGATGCATCCATGAGTAAATACGTGGCTCAGCCACAAGTGCAAATGAACAAGAGATAAACAATGATAAACAAAGATGAATCAGGACAAGTCCCTGGTAATTGTATAGTACTAGTCCTTAGCAAGTAAATGTGAATAATTAAAGAAAGATAAAAGGAAAAGATAAGTCCTCTATAGAACTTAGAGTTAAACTCTGCTGTGTTGGTTTTTCTCATTACCTTATGATGCTGATCACACTGTTTACTTATTAAGTATACTTATCTCCATCTCATCTTATTGGTATTTCTTTTCTCTTTATGGTTTGAGCTCCTCTTAAACTCTATCCTGCTCTTACTATATCTTCTTTACTTTGTTTTTGTCTCACCTCAGCACTTCTGCATCTGCTGAGGTGAGTATCTCTTCTACTCTCTGAGTTCTCTTCTGACATACCTGCTCTATGCAGCTCTCTCTTTCTTCTGTGTACCCTCTACCATCTGGTACACATCTTCTTTATCTTACAGATGTGGTCTTAAGGCCCTCTGCTCTGTCTTACCAAGGCTGTAGCCTTGTCTCCTGCTGTAATGGCACTTGGGCTCTACACTTATCAGTTCTATGTCATTGTGTTTGCTTCCCTTGCTGTGCTGCCCAGTTTCATCATGCTGTAGTAATACTACAGTACTATAAAGGAGAAAAGGGATGAGCCCTTACAACAGAGTGGAGCTAAGCTCACAGCTGTGGTAAAACTATGCTCTAAAGTAAATATACAAGAGAAAAAACAGTCCATTATGAGGTTCAAAAGCAATTACCTTGTAACAGGTAGGGGGCTGTGCACTGTTGACACAGCAGCAATGTGGGCACACACTGTGGTGCTGCCATGCACAATGCACCACACCAGGGGAGGATGGTCTTTGTAGTGGTGCTTTGGACACAAAAAAAAACACATGTTGGCCTTGTTACAGTCCATTTCCCCCTAATATGGGACTGCTTACCAATCCTAGTCCCATTATTATGGTGAGACTATTGTAAAAACCTGTTGCATTGCAGCATTGAGTTATAAAGCATCACCTGTGCAAGTATGCATAGCTTATTGCAACAGAAAATAGTGCTCTATCTATCTACAGACCAATCCCAATTGCCTCTCCAGCTATAAAGTATTGACATATTACATTGCCACATTCACTGAATCAGACATAGTTAAATAAGTTGCAACATTCCTCACCAATGTCCTTGTCCTATCCCTGTCACTGTCCCCAGTGTAAAGACCTATTGTGTTGCAACATCAAGTTATAGGGCACCATCTGTGACATTATACATGATTTACAACAGACCTTGTCCATGTCCCTGTCCTGTCCCTGTCTATATTGATCATCACTGGTTGTCAGCCATGAAAACCCATACCCATAGAAATGATAGCATGTGGTAATATTGTAGATTACAAATAGATAGAAGGACAAAAAAAACACCTCTTAAACTATGAAAACAAAAAGCAAAACAGAAACATCAACTGCATGGTTACCATTGTTGAAGGAAAACCTATGGACCCATATAGCCACAGGTCCAGGTTTTTGTGCTGTGTATAAGGAGTAAGTAAATATCATGGATACAATAGCATTCATAAGTAGAACTTACAGATTCAATACAGAAAAAAACATAGCACAAACACCCTGCCAACTCACCTAGAGGTTTGTACAATGTCAAGATAGAATAAATACCTGTTGCATTGTAACATTGACTAATAAGACATGATTACAGTTGAATCTATATGGTTACAACAGAGAATCAAAGGAAACAGTGCTAGATCTAAACAGAGGTGGAGGAAAAATAGGCACAAACTTGAATGTTGAATGTAATTGATAGTCCTGTTGATAGTTCATATGTATTCCATTGTCTGTATTCATGATATTTGTCATGTTGTAGGGAGGTTGAGGCCCTCCATGTGAGTTGTAGATGAAAGAATGAGAATGAGAAAGGAAAAAGGGCACATGACATCCATCTGCTGGCACATGCCAGCACAGCCTCCTGGGCCTAAATGTGGCATTGAGCACATCACACAAGACACACACATACCTGAAGGAAGCACATGCCCATGCACACATTGGGCAGGATGTCAGACAGGGTGGTGTAGATGGGCTGCTCAAATCAATGTGATCAGCATGCAATGCTCCTGCCATTGCAGCTCTAGGTGACCCCTATACATGATCAACACTCTGTCCACCCAAGGGGTCAGGAATATGTCATGAGGAAATAGGGATTGCCAATCATGATTGGGACAGACTCACAAAAGTCCTGCAGGGATATTCCATTGTGCACATGTGGCCAGATAGACTCAGCCTTTCAGTCTGCATTTATCTGCAATAGATCATGCTCACAGAATGTTAATGTCAGGAGTGGTAGCTATGGTGGTGGAGATGGTGATGAAGACAGTGGCACCAGAAATGTATTGGGAGCACAGGACAATGGTGATAGGGGGCAGGACAACACTGAAATCATGGGGAGGCAGTGATGAGTGGTGCATGGTGATGCATGGGATGCATGTGCACCTCTTCATTTTGCTCACTGATGGGGATGTCAACATTGATGCCCATGCCCATCATGAAGGGGTGTTCTCTGCTACAGTCTGAGCCATCAAGGTCAACATCAGAAGAGCTCCTCTGAGCATGTTATCATCCCCTGCACCAACACCAAACAGCACAAGTGTTGTGCAACACCAGAAGCCCCACACACCATCTGTGCAGTATATTGAGCAGAACCCATCTGCACAGAAGTACAGGGTCAGTGTCCTACATGCAGACTCATCAGACAACCAAAGGGAGGAAAGGATAAAGGATGCACCCCATAGGCCATGATACACAGTAGATGAATCCACACAGGACATGAACATGTGCACCTTGACAACTCAGATGGTGTTGGTGAGGATGGCAATCACAATGCCTGGTGTGGTGTTGACAACATGCATGCAAAGGAGGGGGAAAGAGGTCAGCAAGTGGGGGTATGGGAAAAAAGGAGGGTCAGTGGACTTGCTTGTGTGGAGCAGAGGAGGTACTGGCCTACAGAGAGTGGCTGGTTGGGATTGTTGAGCACTGCACAGCACCTCAACTGGCTATAGCTGTGGCATGACAGGAGCCAAATGGACAGTGATTGTGTGCAGCTGCATGGAACATGATGGTGATGTACAATAGAAAGTAGAGCCCCCCAGCCAAGGAATGCATGGAGGTCCACATCTGTGAGGTACAGATGTCCAAGCCCATCTCCATATCTGTGTCAGGCAGGTGCAGTGTGAAGCTGATGCATGCAGGGCACACAGCAGTTGTGTGTGGGTGCAGCAGACCCTGCAGGAACATTGCACTGGTATGCTCAGTGAGCCCCTTCCAGCATGGGGCAGGAGGGGCCATGGGGGCTGCAGCATATGTGAGTGTGGCACAGATGAGTGTGGGCATGGGCTCAAAGAGGACTACATCATCAGGCAGTGGGAGGAGGGTGCCACAGGATATGTGCCCAATGTCTGCACTGACATCAAGTGCACATGTACACCAGCAAGCCCACACATGACTTGTCTGAGTCACTGCTGTCCTGTAACCCTGCTGTAGATGTATAGCACATGAAAATTGCATGACTCATGTCCTGATCAACACTGGTGAGCCTGCACATGATCCATCTGAGTCACTGCTGTCCCTGTGACCACACCATGGACACATAGCAAAAAAATGAAAATGAAAAGAAAATGAAAAGATGTACTGAGGCTGTAATGGGTATGTAGGCATGTCCACTGCCATCAACATCACCATGATGCTGTGTCTTGAGCACACTGTGGTGGACATGCAATACTGGGTCATATGCAAGGCTGCAGGTGAGGAGCTCACCTCCACTGACACTGCTGCCCTCATGACCATGGAGCACAGAAAGCATATCATGAGTGTCATGTGTGGGCTGCTGTATGCCATGCTGAGCCCACTCTATTGTAGATTATGCAACATTCCATCCATCAGCACTGTTCACAATATGCAAGCCACCACACAGCCAGACATGCTGATATGTGCTGCAGTATAATGATAGCAAAATCTACAATCACAACCACAACAATTGCTGAAGGGTGTGAGCCATAATATTCTCTAGACACTGAAGTAGAGGGAGTTAGTAGTTAGGAGTGATAAATGCAATAACATGACATGATTATAATGACAATGACAGTGAGACAGACACAATGCAACCTGGAAGTAGATGTAGTGCAATGCAAATGAAACACAACACAGATGCAATGCAAGTATAAATGTGACTGACAAGGTGTGTGTACTTTCTTGGACTCAGTGAATGTGAGAGGTGATGGACAAATAATGCTGTTCCACCTTCTAACTTGGATGGGAGAGGGGAGACAAATTGTGGATGGGAAAAATCTGTTCATTTCTGGTGGATGACAAGTCATCTAAATACAAGTCTAGCTCCAAGACTGGAGCACAACAAAACAAAACAGAAAATTTACAACACAGGGTCAATCATAGGGATGACTGGAAATGTGATTTGAAATGAGGTGGGGTCTAGGCACAACTGAAGTAAAATAGAGTATCATGCTATAAAGGATGAGCAAAAATGGAAAAGCTCCAATTGCACCAAATGCTGACTTCATGACTCATGACTCCAGGGTTACTTGGTAGGCCTTGACCAAGCCTCAGCCTATATGTCCTATCAGTCCTGCTCCTTGTCAGCCAAACCCATTCCTCTACTCTAGCATTAAAGCAAATGCATAATTGATGCAACTGTAGATGATTATCACATGCAGTGCATTAATGTCACTGTATTCACCTGATGTTGCTGATGGTCATTTTCCAATGTTACATGTGTGTGATGCTCATCAATGCACCACTTACTGTCCCATGTCCAGCATAGCAGACATCTTGAGCCTCTAATACACTGCCACAATGCAGTCCATCATCAATGGGAGGTAGGTCTGCAGGTTGCACACTGCAGTGTCTCATGCATATCTCTGAACTTCTCTGTGCACCATGTGATCTTCACAATGTCCCCATCTAGTAGTATCAAGTCTGTCAACTCCAGGATTTGCACATGTCAGTGCATACTCCCCTCCCTTGACACAAAAAAAATACTCATACTGAGCATGATATCCATTTGGCCCTCTAACTTGATGCTCATTGCCTTGTGGAGGCACAACAGGTGCACCATGGCATTGTGCATGTGGTTGACTGTGTGATATGAACATTCATAGTGGTGCACAATCTCTGCCATGCACTGTTGACACAGCAGCAACACAGGCAGGAATAGGAGGAGGGACCTATACCCATACCCAGGCATACCCATTGGCAAAGCCTGTGCAGATGTATTGTACTGACAATGATCACTACTCATACATGTCCCTGTCCATCAATACAGGAACTCTGTGCCTGTAAAAGAGATGATTGTCATAAAATCAAAGAGAAAATATGGTAATTAACACTGCCAAAGCATTTAAGTGTATATCCATAATTATAGAAGAAGAAAGACCAACATGATTGTAGAGCCAAAGTACCCAGTTTACTTGCAGGCACAATGATACTCATGGATACAGTGGCATGATTGAATATAGAAAAACATAGCCTGAATGTTCTGCCCAACATGTTATTGTTTGAAAAGATGGTATGGACAGAACCCACCAAGAGGTTTGCAAAATGTCAAGATAGAGTGAATACCTGCTGGATTGAAATATGATATGATTACAATTGTAGATATATATAGCAACAGAGAATAAAAGGAAACAATGATGGATGTATTGAAGGAGGTTGCTTGGAAAGAGCATAGCCAACTGTAGAAAGAAGAGTATTGTATTCTCAGTCTCTTCATAGAAGACTGAGAAAGAAAACTATGCAAGGAAATATTTCTGTAAGTAACAGGTCTGTGTGGTGCAGTTGCACTATTTGCACTGTTGCCCAGTCATGTTATTGCCCATTCACTGTTGCACATTGCTGTAATCTCCAACAGGATGTAAACAGAAGTGGATGAACAATAGGCACAAAGTTGAATATAATTGATAGTTCTGTTGATAGAACACATACCTGTGATGTTGTAGAGAAGTTCAGGGTTCCTATGTGAGTTGAGGATGAATGAAAGCAAGGAAAAAGAGGGCATGACATTCATCTGCTGGCATGCACTAGCACAGTGCAGTGCATGTGCACAGGAGGGATGTGCAGCATGCCATGTGGTGGTGGCATGGGCAAGGAGGTGGTCACACTCTTCATATGACTGTGGCACAGGCAGGTAGGGGGCTACATGCTGTTGACACAGCAGTGATGTGAGTGTGTGGGTTGGCACAGAAGGGGAGGTGTGTACCAATCCATGTGGGTGGTGAGCCAGAACCTGCTGCATTGTGCTGGTATGGTGGCAGTGCAGGTGTGTGTGGGCACAGTGTCCTGGTACAGCAGCAGTGTGGGTGGCCAAGTGGTGGCCACCCACTGTTAGTACCATGGTGGTCTGGGTGGGGTGTTGTGGCTACATGCTGCTCATACAGTGGTGGTGTGTGGGTGGGCACAGGGGAAGGGACATACCAATTGTCTACATCATCTTGAGTGGATCTGGGTGGTGTGGGTGGGCAGGTTGCCATGCTGTGCTGGTACAGCAGTGGTATGGGTGAGGGGTGTTGGCCATGCTGTTTTGGCACAGAAGTGGCATGGGTGGGCAGGTGGTAGCTGCATGCTGATCATACAGCAGTGGTGCAGGCAGGGTAGTGGCCATGCATTGTTGACACAGTGGTGATGTGGTTGCAAGGGTGGGCACAGGAGGATGTACATACCAATTGCCCATGTCATTGTCTTGAGTGGACATATGTGGGGCAGGAGGGCAAGTTGCCACACCATGCTGGTGCATCAAAGGCATGGTCAGGAGGTGGTGGCCATGGGCACAGTCACTTCCTGCATGTTATTTTGTTTTTTTTTTTATAATAGGCCATGCAGCGCATGATGGTGGTGAGCAGCCAACACATGCAGCATGGCCAGGTATGATGACAATGTTGAGCAGCCAGCACATACAGCACATGGCAGTGGTGAGCAGCCAAGACATGCAACATGGGGGCAGTGAGCAGCAGTGCAAGTGGACACACTGCCACATGCAGCACATCACACCAGGGGTAGTGTTGCCACAGTGTGACATTGAGGTGACATTGAAGTCAGCTAATTCCACCTCAATGTGCCTTGAGGTACCTTGAGGTGGATCACATAAGCATACCATGCACAGCCTTGGGATCAGTGTGTGCCAGTGCACTGAAGTGTTGTCAAGGACATTGTATTAGACACAGGTACATAGATTAATAGACACTAAAGCTATTATACATGAATTCCAGGACATTCCTTCACACAGAAGCCAGGTCAACTCCTCAACTTGACCAGTTGCAAGAAGCTTGCAGACAGTATTGGGAGGAACATCAACAACTGACATCTCATCATGTTCTTGAGTGATCCAGCCATCATTAAAGTCAAGTCTTCCTCCCTTGAAGGAAAACTTGAGGATTTGTAGGATCTCCATCATATTGAAGAAGGTTGCTTGGAATTAGATCTCAGCCAACTGTAGAATGAAGAGAATAATATTCTACAGGTGAAATAGTGAGAAAACATATAACATGAATAGCATAGAGAGTAAGTACTGACCTCAGTCTCTTTGTCAAAGACTGAAGGGAAAGAAAACAATGTGAGGAGAATTTTCTGTAAGTAGCAGGTCCATCTGTATCATCCCTGAGTCCTGCAAGTCCATGTGGCACAGCTGCATAGCTGTGCTGTTGTGCATTCACTATCTTGCAGTCATGTGACATGTGCACATTCACTGTCACATGTCACTGTAAACTCAAACACATCATGCCTGGGGAGAGATTGGAGTGTCAGAGAGTATCAATTTCTTTACTCAAGGAAAAAATGTGCTTGGAGGGAACTGCTGATGCCTGAATGGGGAGAACATCCATTGCAACATGGTAGATAAGATTGTGTTTTGATCTTTTTGCCTGAAAAAATACTGTAAGCTATATTGAAATCATTGAGTTGTAGGTAAGATCATACACACTGGCCAGTCAAAAAGAAGATTGAAATCTGTTGAATATTCTGTGCACATACTATTCCTTTTCATTCATCTTTCCCTCATGCACATACTTTTTGCCTGCACATTACATATTCATTATGCACTTATGACTCATCTCTCCACACACACACTCTGAGCCCCACTCCACACTCCAGGATGATGCATGTCCCCACACTTATAGGCATCCTTGTACTATGCACACTTACCCTCTGCTCGAACTTTATTCACAACTACTACTTGAGAAGGACTCTCTACCTACAAACCCCTCAGATGCTCCATACAACCACTTGTGTGAGTACCTTACTCCTTCATCTTACCACTGTTCTTACTCCCCTGCAGCTTCTTATCACTATGCTGTGGCTTACTCTGCTGTCCATGCATCTATCTCACTGCTGCAGTATGACTGCACTTCTCTCCCTGCTGGGGATTACCTATCCATTCATCATCCTATACAATCTATTTGTCATTGCCTGCCCTTGTAAGACAGCAGTCCTACATATCCCTGTAAGGGAGACCAGCACGCACTAGACTAAGGATCACTCCAAAGAATAGGATAAGCCAGCCATAACAAGCTGGAGTATATTCAGCTATCTACTAAAGACTATATACTACAGCTATAAGCACATGGACCAGTGCAGTAACTATAGGGCAGGTCTATGAAGACAATACCCACAGTATGTAATGATGACATGCACAGCATGGGTGCATCCAGAAGAGAGGCCACAAAAGGACAGTAAGTAGATAAAGATAAGATAAGATCATCTTTCCTTTCAGTCTATCTGATCTTATCTTATCTAATCAAAAGGAAAATGAAAAGAAAAGTAAAAGTAAAAGAAAAGATCAAACACTCCATAAATGAAGCCTGACAGCCCTAGCCTGATTCTACAAAATCTTCCAGAATTTCTGGATCATTGATCACTCCCTCATCAATATACCTCTTCCAATGTTTCATTGACTACTGCTGCAGCCCTGTTATCTCACAATCTTGTTGTGGTCCAGATGTACTTGAGATTATAGATGATGCTGGTATGATCATAGGATTGGTAAGTGATCACTCAATAGTTTTGATATGGGTAAGATACAAATTATTTCCAGGTCCCTGTCTTGCATATGTGTAGCCTAGTACAGAGTGCTAGTAGGTCCAATGTACCTACTGGCAAGCCTGAGGCAGTTGGATCTCTGGAGCATGTCTACATCATGTGATGGGAAGGGAACATGTCATGTCTGAGAACACCCCACCTCATGGTCACCTTGAGGTACCTCAAGGTGACCAAAAAGGAAATGTTTCACCTCCATGTGACATTGACCTTGAGGTACCTCACACTGCAGCAACACCAACCAGGGGACAACTTTTTGTAGCACCAATACCTCAACCATGTGTCAACTGCCAGGCCACTACTATCTTTCTCTTATTTTTCCTCATTTTCTCTATATTTCTTATGACTCTGTTACTATAGATCTCACAATCACTCCTGATCTATCAAGGCAATTCCCATGGTCACACATTCTACTTGTCCATATTTATCAGCTGATGACATGTATGTTGTCTGATCTCCAATCAGCCCATTCTATCTTTAGCTATGCTTCATTTTCCCACTCTTACTGCACATGCTCACTAATCCTTCTCACACCTGCTGCAGAGTATCACCAATCACTCCCACAGTTACTGCAGAACCTCAGTCAGCACTTACACATCCCCTCTATACTTAGATATGACATCATTACTTACTTTCTCATTCTCCAGCCCTATACTGTACAGCATGGTCTGTGCATTCCTTAGGGTAGTATATATAGGGTAGTCCACTTAGCATTTTATCCCCAGTTCTGATCATCTGGGATATCTGCTAGGTGCAGTAGTTTCTAGTCTCTTCATTGTCTTACCTTACTGATTATATATCTGGGATATCTGCTAGTCAAAGTGCAATCGTTCTTTTGTTTGTTTTAGTCTTTTCTCAGTTGTTTGGCTTCAACATAGCATCAGCCTCACATCAACCTCCTTACACACCATTTTTCCTTAATGTGGAACTGCTTACCAATCCTAGTCCCATTCTTATAGTGAGAAGTGAGATTTAAATGTCTACTAGATATCAAATTGCAGGCCCAGCCTATGGCAAAGATCACAAGGATGGGGAGTGAATGGTGCAAGCTTGACAGCCAAAAATACAACAGTATGATTGTTGTAGCACCCACCAGGCCAACTGCTGTGCCCAAGACCACTAGGCCACTGGCAGTGACAGATGTTGATGCCCAGTGCTCATCTCCTTCTGCACCCTCTTCTGTGGCCTTCTCAACTGCCTCACCCACCTCCAGTCAGATGTCAAGCCTAAGCATGTGCCTTCTGTCCCATTCCCTGGCAGGAAGAGTTTGCACTGTGATGGCAACAGCAGCAAATTGAGTTTGGCATAAGGAGAATGACACATCCTGCTCTGTCCTTTTAGCACCCCACCCAGCATCTGAGCCCATAACATGTCTTTTCATCATGCATAGTGTTTTCCATTGACAACTTATACTGCTGCACCAACCAAGTGCAACAATTGATCCACACATGCCAACAACTGACCCCACTTTCCCTGTGTTCCTGCCACCATTCTCCCCACACAAAAATTTCCCTGTCCACTGCTGCCACCACCACTACATCCCCTGTTACTGCCATTTTGGGTTGTTGTGGTGTACTGCACAAGGTTGGTCTATCCATACAGGTGCACATTCACAACATCTAGGATGCATTTCTCACGTGGCTGCATGATAATGGTGTCATTGAGGGTCCTGTGGCTATCCCTGGGGTGGACGAGTATGTGTCTCCTGGGTGCATCTTTGGTGGTCTGGAATGTGTGCGTGAGGTCGCATGCAGTCTACAGTGACTTGTGTGGTCCATTGAAGATGGCACACAGGCGTGCCGTGTCGTGCACCACCGTGCACGTTACCACAACATCATGAGCTTCAGTCGGTCTTGTTCTCCTCCCCTCTTACACCACCTGACACTCCTCGTACAAGCAAGGACATGACTCACACACCTCTTGCACCATGCTTGTGGTGCCTCACATGACTAACGTCGGCCATCAGTATCATTGTACAATTCTGATCTCCCCTCCGACCCCTCCAATCCCGATGCAAGGTGCAAATGCAGAAGTGGATGGAAACCCTGACTGCAATGGCCCACTCATGGCTTGATCAGTTTTGTCTGTCCCACCATGAAGCAGCAAGTGGACAATCCATTGCCACTGAGCATGCATGGGGCCCTGGACCACTGTTTTATTTTTCTTTTATTTTTATTTTTTGTTCCATCATCTATGGTGGTGAAGCCCACCCTATGTAAGGCATAACAATACAAAATGTGATAACCCTGCCCCCTGTCTGGTTATGTAGCTGACAAGGCACATCATCATCATCATCATCATCATCATCATCATCATCATCATCATCGTCATCATGGGCAGTGAGCACAAAAAATGTAG
>QLPN01001041.1:0-26501 GCA_003314395.1 Albatrellus ellisii
CTATACAATTAGCAAGGACTCCCTTTTCTTGCTCTTATTTACCTTTGTTTACACCTTGTTCGTTTCACACTTGTGGCTGAGCCACTTATATCACATGGACGCGTACTTACTGCACATTACTGCGCAACTTTACTATAGTTAGATCTCCAGTTTTGTATAAATAGTTGACAGACTGGCGGTCTTAAACCCCAGTCTTGTCAACTTTGCAATCTAGGGATTACCTTTCACTGTGCTTGACTTAAGCTTGTTACAAACTTGCTTCACTCTCTAAGAACTAAGTCTAAGATCTCTAAGCCACTCTAAACATCGCTAAGATATCCTATACTCGTCACTCTGGATCTTCATATAGTTATTGGTGGAATTATCCTCATTTCTATCTCATTAATCCCACTCTACATCATCATTATGAGGCTGACGCTGAGCTGAAGCCGAACAACTGAAGAAAGACTAAAACAAAGGACAATCGTGCTTAAGCTAGTGGATATCCCAGATATATTAGTGTATAGTAAGTAAGAGGAGAAAGGAGTACTGTACCTAGTGGATATCCCAGATGATCAGAACTGGGGAATAAACTGCTAGGAGTCCTATGTATATATAGTACCCTAGAATGTGCACAGACCATGCAGTACAGTATAGGGCCGGAGAATGAGAAAGTGAAGTAATGACATCATATCTAATAATAGAGGGGACACGTCAGTGCTGACTGAGGCTCCACAGTAACTGTGGGAGTGATTGGTGATACTCTGCAGCAGGTGTGAGAAGGATTGGTGAGCATGTGCAGTAAGTGTGAGAAAAGGAGTCATAACTAAAGATAGAACAGGCCGATCGGAGATCGGACGACATACGCGTCATCGGCCGATAAAGACGAAGAGAAAGAGTATATGACCGTGGGAATCGCTTAGATAGATCAGGAGCGATTGTAAGATCTATGATGATAGAAGTATAAGAAAATAGAGAAAAATGAGGAGAAAAATGGGGAAAATAGTAGCAGCCTGACAATCATCAGAAACATCTATTACACATACCAAACGCATATTCACCACCTTGTGACCAGGGGTATTATCACAGATATTCCCTAAGACCATCCAATAGGCCGCTCTTAGCACATAGGCTGAGTTTTGGCAGCCCCTTTGCATGCTGGTTCCTGATTGTATTGGGCATTGGTAAAAATGGGAGGTGTCCCTACAACATTGGGGACACCATGTACATACAGACACCATGTACACCACCCCCTGTTCCAGGAATCTATAATCTAATGGGATGAGGAATGGCAACATGTGGTCTGAAGTGCCACTACAAAAAAGTTGTCCCCTGGTGTGGCATGGCACATGCACAGCAGTGTGGCACAAAATTCCTGTGTGTGCATGGCAGCACCACAGTGTGCACCTGTGTCATTGCTGTGTCAACAGCATGTGGCCCCCTACCTGCCTGTGCCACCACTATACAAACAGTGCAGCCACCACCTCCTCACCCATGCCACCACTGCATGGTGTGCCACACATTCCTCCTGTGTTCACTGGCAGACAAACATCATGCCCTCTTTCCTTCCATTCATTAATCCTCAACCCATAGGAACCCTCAACTTCCCTTCAACACCACAGGTATGTGTTCTGTCAACAGAACTATCAATTATATACAACTTTGTGCCTATTGTTCATACACTTCTGTTTACATCTATCATTGTTTCCTTTTATTCTCTGTTGCAACAACTGTAATTAGTTGATAATTCAATGCAGCAGGTATTTACTCTATCTTGATGTTTTGCAAACCTCTTGGTGGGTTCTGTTCATACCAACCCTTTACACAATAACATGTTGGGCAGAATGTTCAGGCTATGTTTTTCTGTATTGAATCATGCTACTGTCCCCATGAGTATTATTGTGCCTGCAAGTAGGCTGGGTACTGTGGCTATACAATCATGTTGGCTTTTCTTCTATCTTTATGGATCTACACTTAAATGCTTTGGCAGTCTTGATTACCATATTTTCTATTTTACTTTCCTTTCACACAGGTGCAGTCTTCCTAGGCTGATGGACAGGGACATGTATGAGTAGTGATCATTGTCAGTACAGTGCACCTACACAGGCTTTGCCAATTACTATGCCTGGGTATGGGTTTTAATGGGTGATAGCCAGTGATGATCACTAGGGATGGGGACAGGGACAGGGACAGGATATTGGTAAGGAATGTTTGCAACTTATTTAACTATGTCTGATTCAGTTGATGTTGCAATGCAATAGGTCTTTGTGAATGCAGGATAGGGCAGGCAGGAAGAAACAAGATGAAAATCAGGGAATACATTGGGACCAAAGAGGAGGGGTGGAGAGAGTACAGCCAGAGAGAGAGCAGAGCCACAGAGTAGATGATTACACCAGACATGAGGGTGTAAGACTAGAGAAGAGCCAGAGACAATGAGGGAAAAAGTTATATATGAAGGTTTAGAGTTGTAGCGGAGCTACAGAGAGGATGACTAAGAGACTGCCTAAAGCAGAAGAGTAAGAGCATGGCCAGATAGAGATGAAAGAGCAGAGCCCTTGTCTCCATTATCTCAGGCCAAAGTGGCCAGAGCACCACATGGACTTAAATTCTCTGCTAGTCAGACTCAATTATGTCTCCACCACTATTGTTGTTGAGGAGTTGTTGGATCAGTGTATAATGATGTCTATTTAATATAGCCTTTGTGTATCGAGTTTCCTGCATAAAAATCCACTTTCATTTGTTTTCTACATTCTGCTCTTACACTCAATGCAAGATTAGTCGAGTGAATGTGCAATTCAACATTCTCATCATGAAACAAAGCAACTAGTTACACTAATAATGCCAGTCATATCAACGTAGCTTGAGTTGATTTACCTATTTTTGTATTGTTATTTTTTGATACCATTGTAAGACCCATGATGAGACATAAACACTTTAAGATTGACATGGGCATATCATCGAGTTATCATATGGCTGCACTTGAGCACTCAAGCTTCTGATTACTTACCAGTAAGTCACCGCATGCATACCCACTCGTTCAAGCTGAGTAAGCATTCCCGTGAAGCAATTCAGTGCTCCCGACTGTACGCGACTGTACACGGCTGTACGCGAAGCTCGCGAGTGTTCCCGACGCCTAGAGTTCTAACCCGACTCCCTGATGGGCATCGACCTCGCCACCACGGTCAGGAACGGCTATCACTGTCGTGGAACGGCAGCACTAGCGTGGCTATCCAATATAGCAATTTCGCCGGATGCCAAGCGGGTGTGGGGAGGCGCCAGCGTGCAGGTAAGGATGATGACGTATATATTAGCCTGAGTCTATGGCGTCATGCTTTGGAGAGAGTCTCAGGCTCAGGTTGGGTATAAGCATTCCAATCGAGCTACGTAAATGATGGGCCTTGTTTTCTCTACAGGCCTCAGCCTTACCGATATGCTGATAATCAAGAATTGTGTTCACTGTGGAGCGTTGTTTCATCGAATTTGGACAACAGTTTACATAAGGCTAATCGATTGCCCCAGTCTTGCGCAATGCCTGCCATTAGCTTTTGTCTAGTGCTTTGCCTCGATTGATGTTCGAGGTGAGTGATTGGAATGTTTTCTGTCATGGCATGGTTTTTCTGACTCTGCTCAGAGTCTTGATATCAGCCAGTATCTCAAACGGCGTTCGGGATGGTCCCGCTAAGGACGGCAGAAATGCTTATTGAGTTCAGTAATGTTGGAGTATGGCTATTGCCTCGAACAACGTTCGAGGTGCGTCCCGCTTAGGATAATAGTCTATTGCTACAGTATTGATGAGGTTTTCCTGACCCCGCGCAGGGTCAAAAACCTTTTGTCTTGAACGGCGTTCAAGGCAAGTCCCGCGCAGGACAACTAGAACTTGTGTTTCTGTAGGCTTAGGGATTATTTCCGAATGGGTCGATGGGTTGAGGAGTCGTCCATGGACTGTGGCAGATATGTCATGGAAAGTCCCTGGACGTCAGATCCTCCTCATCCAGGGGTTAGCTTGGAGCTGTTTCGAGTGATAGGGGTTTTTCTCTTCTTGTCTTGGGCTTTTTGATTTGCTCGCTTTCACATATCTTTTGCATTGCCCGCCCTCCCTTTCCCCTTTTGTTTTTCTTTTGTACGGGTTTGATCTTCGCGGCAGGTTTCTTTATTGCGCCTTTTATGGTTGTACAACATGCGCTCGTAGGCGCTCCTAGAATGAAGCGTCGTATTCCACTATCCACTTTTTGAGCTACTTTCGATTGGGTGCGAAATCGATTATTCATGATAAACGTATCTCGGGCCGACAATAAGATCCGCCATCAAGATCGGACAAAGCAATCAAAGGTATCTACTGCTGGTAGTTTTTGTTGAATCAAGATACGCACGACAAGCTCGCGTCCTCACACAACGAATCACATTATGTGATGCCTGTCACCGATATACATTTTGTGGTCGAAATGCACCAGACGTTCTACAGGGCATCCTGGAAGTGTACCTGACAATCACCGCCTTCTCACTCTGCTCAGTATCCTCCAAACTGTGGCAAATATCTATCTCCTCGACCCATCTACTATAGTAGCACTTGCAGGATACCCTCTAGAACGTCGGGGACGAGACTAGCAGAACATGTAGACCAGGTACCTGACATCAGGGTGCTGTAGCAAAACTGTATCAACACCGACATCCAAATCATATGCAGTGATACTCACGAAAGTTACCAAAATCAGACAATCGTCCGACATCCACCATTGCCACCCGTCATATGTGCCAGAAATATCCGGTGTGAATATTTCGGGAAGTCGTCGGCCAGTCGCGTGGGAGTCGTCCCTGTCTTGATCGCGGCGAACTGTGACTTGAGCGCACGTTGCTGAATACGAAGTTCGTGCCGTGCGCAATGGATAGAAATCGAGCACGCGAACTGTCGGCGTGGTATCTGTGAAGTTGAACTGCAAGTTCAGCATACAACGCATGCCCGATACACAGCACCTCTCCCACAATGGAAGCTCTCCCCACGACTTCCGCACCAGTGATCTCGCCGGGGCCCAATCCTTCCACTCGATGACACGCCTAGACTGTTCACCAGCTGCGGCGTGGAGATGCGCTTTGAGGGAAGACATGGGAAGGGGGATCGAGACTTTGGAGTACTCTTGATTGACGCCAATGTTCAGCGAGATGCTGAGCAAGGAGTCGGTGCACAGGGGGCGCTGACGCGCGCTGCATGCATCTGGATCGGTTACGAGATGCACTCTACACCGACTCCAACTTGCGTCTTCCACCTTCATGGGAAGGACGAACGTGCGGACGGCCGACACCTGCGGCAGTTCTCTCTGCTCTGGGAACTCGGCGCGAAGGTCGCAAACGGTGAAAACTGCGATGATACCGTCGTCCGCGGGGTATGCTGCCGATCCGACAGCGATATACGGCCCGCCCAGGAACGCAAACGAGTCAAGAGTTCCACAAATTGACTATACGATGTGTCGTTCTCAGTACGGTAAGCCTGCGCATTGTACTATAATGGACCTTACCAGCAGGAGATCACTGGTCTTCCAGTTCCACACCTTCAGAGTGGACGTGTGCGCGACTATGTCAGTACTGAGCACCCCGACGTAGTCGTCTAGAAGAAGGATGGAGTCGGTGACATGATCAATGAGATCATGTCCACTGAACTCGCGGACACAGATGTGTGGGCGCGAGGCCAGATGGTGAGAGACTCCCTCCTTGAGAGAGAAGAGCTGCAGCTCGTAATAGGTGCGGCCGAGGTCTGCACCGCCAGTATTGCCGAGAGGTCCTTGCACGATGCCGTGGAAATCGAATTCCCGCTCGATGACGGCGAGCAAGTCTTGAGCGGGATCGATGCTGAAGGCGGCGATTGGGTCTAGCTCTGGGGACCGTGTGAAAACCCACGTCTCTTCCTCGACAGCGCGGAGACGCGACGAAATGCGGATGAAATACAAGTCGTTTGAGAAGGTCTGCGAATAAGCTAGCACGCCGCCACGGAGCACGGCAGTGTTGTAGTTCATCCCGTTTTCGATGGGGAGATCCCGGACCGTCTCGCACGTAAGAGACGACCAATTTCTGCGCAGCCGTCGCAGAGAGTTTACCTTGTCTTTCAAGGGTCCGTCGCCGGATGGTCCATGCAACAGCCCATTCAGTCCAAGCTCAATTATATACTGCAGCTTAGTGGATTTGTCTATGACATCTCTCCACCAGCGACACACCTATACACAAGACAAACAAAGGTCAGCATCTGCGAGCGAGACCGGATCTACGACTCAACGGTTTGGCAAAGCATGAGCGTATGAACATCGAGACACTCGAGGACATTGATGAGCAGCTCGAGAGGGAGGGACTTGAGAGACGTGGTAGCCATTGCCATTGCTGCTGCCATCAAGGTTAATGCTGACATTTATATACCAGAGCAGCGTGGAGTGCGAGGGGAGCAGCAGTCCCCTCCTACCACCGCTCCGCGGGTTCAGAGCAGAGTCACGCAACATAGTCAGCCTGAGAGCCATCTTGCCGGAGGATCCGTCATAAGCCTATTGTCAACCCTCAAACAGGTCTGATGTCCTTACCCCTAGGTAGGTTCAGTTGGTGCCACAGTTACTACTTCCTTCTTTGGTAACTTATACGCTTGCTGCCGAGCGGACCATGAACCTGCAGGAGGTTAAAGGATATGCCTAACGCGACTGCTCAGATAATAACATTTCAATCGGACAGGGAAGAGGTGATACCAGAACACATGGATTCTATCGATGCGCATCGGCAAGGCAGACACCGCTCCACCTCTTCAGACATGCTGCTCCAACGGCAATCAGATCATCAGGAATGGTGTCGGATCGAGTTGGACGTAGAGCTGCTAGAATGTGGCTCAAAGTACTACGCCACAAAATCTAGGCGCGCACTGTGCCTTCATCTTGATAGGACTACGCGAATTGTCGGCAGGGGCTTCCGGAAATGCAACAAAGAACGGAAACTTAATGGAACGGCAAGTTACGGCCCATATTTTTCAAATTCCGGAGAGAACAAAGGACTTCGGCGCAACGCGTAGGCAAGACTCGGGACGGCAGTCTTCTCAGACGTCACCTTCTCATAAGCCCCATGACTGGGCTCGTAGAAAAGTCTACGGCCTTGGCAGTAAAGCGAGGAGAAGCACAGCCTCGGAATCTGAAAAATAATTGATTAATTAATTAATTAAAAAAGGTCTCTTAGAACTTCAGACCGCGAATGCACATATGTGTGCGGTCCGTCTTGTAGGATAATTTGGCCAGCAAAGCTACCACCACCATCCAGTCCATCTTCACCCACTCCCCGAAAAACTAGGATCACTCCTACAGGGCCAGTAGGCGCGCTCTCACCATCACTCACTACTGAAAACCAATGTTACCGTTCACCCACCATCTGTATTCACCCTATCTATTGCTTTAGGCCCGAAGTGGCACTCAGCGCACCACTGACCTTGCTCGGGATTGTGTTTCTGGATATTGCAATCAAAGACATACATTGCCATCTTACATGGATACACACAGTATTGGAAAATGTAATCATAGAGTTTGGAACGAATTATATGCAATCCAGAGATGATTTTTGTGTTGAGCAAACGTCAGTGAGAGGGTGTGCATGAGCTGGTAGAGGAACCGACTTGGAGGGGAGTCTGCTTTGAAACACACACCACATGTAATGGTTACAGGAGGTTGAGGTTATTTAGTGATGGGGAGGGCATATATGCCGGGTATGAGCAAGAGAGGGATGGACAAGTACGTACTAAGATGTGCGTAGGCGCCAACTGACCCCGCGGATGCGAATCTAGTCTGTGTGGAGTTCGAGGGTAAGTGGGAGCCCTCGCAGTGCGCCCAAGATGCCTGGCTAGCAAGAGCCACGTCCACAGGCACCCGAGGACTGGTCTGCACGCCAATCGCACCAAGATGGTGCGCTGTCCGCATCCTGGCACTCAAGGGTGGTGGGCGGGTAGAGGTGAAATGGCCTTGAAGAGGAAGCGCGCTGTTGGGGGGCCACTCTTAAGGATGAGAGGAGGAGTGGCGCACTGCGCACCGTATGCTCAGACACTTCTATTGTTTCCTGGCCTCGTTCCTCGGTACGTAGAAATTATTACTGGTGGGGCAGAAGTACATGTAGGGTTGGAACATAGGGAAGCACAAAAAAGAGGAGTATAAACACGAGGAAGAGTATGTCATCATGATTGATTAGCTAAGCACTACAAAAGGCGATTGTTTGGTTAGGACGCTATTGTGCCTGCAATTTTCCCACACATGTCGACCCTAAGATGTGAACCCTGTGTGCAGCCAAAAAAGGCAATGGTTCGGTGAGACTAGGAATCTATCCATTTTTCGGATTTCTGCAAGGTCGTTCACACGCGTCGGACATTTCAGAAAAGGGCTATAAGAACTCAGAGAAGAGACAGCTGGCGCGGCTTGGCGCATCTCACGACGGTCGGAGCGTGTGTCGATGAACAAAGCATATGCATAGATGCATGCCGTGTGACAAGTCTGGTCGATAGAATACGACGGTGGATTGGTCTCGAATTGTAGCAGAAACATGGTGGCGATAATGCCTTGATTGTTCTTGTATCGTGTAGGACTTGGCGGGTGAAGGAGGTGGACAATAGGTGAATAGTGGGGCAGAGGGAGGCATGTGAAAAGCGAATAGGACCAGACTGCAGGGTCTCACTCTGTATCCCAGTCCTACTCCGCTTCTCACATGCCTGCTATTCATTAGCTATATGCTTTCCCCCGCATCTCTCTTTTGATTACCTTTCACGCAGACACACACCCCGCTCATTCTCCACATCGTCTGTGCGACGCTTGGACCTTAGCATCGTCTCCGCTGCTGCACCCCTGTATACGAACATGTCAAGATCCGGAGACAAGGCCCCTGTCGGCTTCGGCACCCATATCACTGCGGGTGGGGTCGCTGGCGCTATGGAAGCGGTAGGTGTCCGCTCGTGTGGCTCGTTTAAGGGCATTAATCGTGTCTGTCGCCCGTCATAGCTATGTTGCCAACCACTGGACACCATTAAGGTCCGCATGCAGCTCTCGCAATCTGGACGTGCGCCCGGTGTAAGTATTGCACTCTTATTCAATTACCGTGCTGTTAACCGTCCACGATAGACGAAAGCCCGTGGATTCGTGGCGACAGGTGCGCAGATCGTGCGGCGGGAGACGCCGCTCGCATTGTACAAGGGTCTCGGTGCAGTGCTATCCGGCATCGTCCCGAAAATGGCCATTCGCTTCGCCAGCTTCGAGACGTACAAGGGCTGGTTCGCAGACAAGCAGACGGGGAAGACGAGTGTCGGGGGTATCTTTCTAGGTCTTTCTCCCGCGTTCTTGCCCCATCGGCTCTTGCTGACGTTGCTGCAGCTGGTCTAGGAGCGGGTACGACCGAAGCCGTGTTGGTGGTCACGCCCATGGAAGTTGTGAAGATTCGGCTACAGGCACAGATGCACTCCCTCGCCGACCCGCTTGAGGCGCCGCGGTACCGCAACGCGGGCCACGCCGTGTACACCATCGTCCGCGAAGAAGGTTTCTCGGTGCTCTACCGAGGCGTCACACTGACTGCCGTCAGACAGGCTACCAACCAAGGTGAGCTCCCACACGGCGTGCAACCTGCCCTGCAGAATGACTGGAAGTCACACTCATCATGCCCTCCTGTGCGAACTGCTCCCAGGCGCAAACTTCACGGCATACCAGGAACTCAAGAAGCTCGCGTACAAGCTGCAGCCAGGGGTGGAGGACCTGCCGTCGTATCAGCACATGATTATCGGGCTCATATCTGGGGCGATGGGCCCGTTTTCCAATGCGCCCATTGATACCATCAAGACGCGTAAGTCGCCGACTCATGCCTCGTCGCCCCCCGCTGACGGCAATCACATGCCCGCCAGGCCTGCAGAAGTCGTCCTTCCCGTCTGAAATGTCTGCTGTGCAGCGTATCAGCTCCATCACGTCCGACATGTGGCGGCAAGAGGGTATGGGCTCGTTTTACAAGGGCATTACGCCGCGCGTGCTCCGTGTCGCGCCCGGGCAGGCGATCGTGTTCGCTGTGTACGAGCGCGTCAGGAGGTGGATTGAGGAGCTAAAGGCGGTGGCGGATTCAGACCATTATAGTGAATGAGAGTGTGTCATTCTAGAATGTGTTTATTTTCAAGGTCGTCATTGTTTTCTATGTTGATAGATGCATTTACTTCGGTACAGCACTTCGCCGGAGCGACGGACGGTAGCTCATGTACAATAAATCACGACTCGAAGAGACTGTTAGGATCCGGTCCTTTTCTTTATTTTCTTTCTTCTCCTTTTTGGACAGACCTCTTGTGATGTTGCTCATGTCCGGTCGTACGCCGAACTGTATGAGTATATGGGCACAACCCCATAGCAACAATACCCGGTGTGTTTCCTTATATCTCCCTCCTTCTTATTCTTTCCGTCCATTACCGGGTTACTACTTAAAGAACATCACAACGTACGATAGGGATCATTCTTGACCCTCCTGTGCCCCCCTGTAACGCGAATCGTTCAGAATCATACTCTGTTGTCTTTCTCGGAGTCCCGATTCTCTAGTCATAGGTGTTCGGCCGCCACGCGTGCTGAGTCCTAACAGAGACACCCGGCGCCCCGCTGACCTTGCTCGGGATTATTCCTCAAGATGCACAATCAAACAAGTGACAAACTGAGCAGTCGACGAAGATCTGATATTGGATGATGGCTTCTATGTCAAGTAGGGAAAGCAAGAGATTCAGGACACAGTCCCAAGACAGCTACATAGCTGAGCATACAAAGACGCAGAGAGATAGGTGATGAATGTGTGACAAATATGTGACAAAGCACAGAAAGAGATGTGATGAAGATGCTGAAAGTGATGCAATGAGAATGCAGAAAGAGGTGTGACGAAGATGCAAAGAAATGTGACAAAGCACAAAGAGAGACTAGTGTAAAAACCTGTTGTGTTGCAACATCAAGTTATAAGGCATCATCTGTGATGCTATACATAGGTAGTTGCAACAGAACATTAAAGGGAACAGTGTTCTACCCATTTACAGATGAAGGAATAATGTAATATCTTTTGCAATAACAAGGTTATATAAACAGGTGTTCTTCTGCACAAGAAACACCAAAAAAGTGTCCTAAGATCAAGGACAAAAGACACTCAGTCTCAAAAACAACACGAGGACTGAGGGGAAAAAAAGGCGAGCTATCGTAAACAGGCTAGATAAACTGCCTGTGGCTTGGAATTGTATAGTAGCGGAGTGATCAAGAAAGTAGGTAGTTATCATATGTTTTCTGCGGAGAGGAGACGAAGGTTTGCGCGCGTGTCGGCTTCTGCCGAGTTGCCTAAAATGGAAATTGTAAATTGTAAATGCATTGGTTTGTGATTTCAACAATATCATCTGTGACAGTATCCATAGTTATAGCTTTTGCAATAACAAAAGTTATATAAACAGGTGTTCATCTGCACAAGAAACACCAAAAAGACATCCTAACAACAAGTACAATAAGTGTCTGCACAGGAATGAGCCAATGGTGATAAAGAAGAAGAACATGGGTGTGATTGCAGCCTTAGCAAGTAGGTAATGTACATGCAGGTTATGGAAGGCAACAGCTATGATGATATACACAAGTGACAAGATATAGGAGACCCCTAGCATGACTATGGAAGTGGGCAGTTGCATGACTGCAGCAGAGTGTAAGTGGTCACAAGCACAGTAGGGTGAGGTGATGTGGTTGAAGTACACTGCAGGGTAGTGGTAAGGAAATGTAGAGGTAAGATGAGGGGAGTACTCACTCAGACTGTGTGTAAGACATCTGAGGAGTTGTAATGTATAGTGCTCATCTTATATAGTGGTGTACAGGTAGAGTTGGGGTGGAGTGTGTAAGTAAAGTACAATGACTACCTAATGTGAGGGGATGCACATCATCCTGGAGAAGGAGGTGGAGTGTGAAGTGCTCAGGCATGTATGTGGGTATAGAGTAAGCCCAAGGAGTGACATTTGGTACATACTATGTAGGTAAGAAGTGCATGTGGGGAAAAGCTGAACAAAATATAGATGTACACACAGAGATAATTCAACAAGTAAGTGGTGTAGCACAAGCTACAGAGTGAGAGTACATGGTTAGACATTGTATAAACATCTAAGGGTGGTCAAAAGTGGGGAAATGTGTTTATGTAGTGTGTTTGAGGTAAGGTTTAAGTGGAGTATAGAACATGGGTTATCAGGATGTGTTGTTGGATATGTATGTGGGTATATGGGATAAGATGAGATGCTGTTGGAGTTTACAGCAATGTGTGACAGCGAACATGTGCAACTGTGAATGCATGAATGTGTGACTGTGTGGCTGCACCACACAGACCTCTCATGGGACTCAGGGATGATATGGACAGACCCATTACTTACAGAAAATTTCCTTCACATCTTTTCTTTTCCCTCAGTCTTCTATGAAGAGACTGAGAATACAATTCTCTTCTTTCTACAGTCAGCATGCTCTTTCCAAGTAACCTCCTTCAACAGATGCAAGACATAATAAGGACATGTATTAGTATATGTGAGGTGGAGCTGAACAAACAGTGTGAATATTCCAACAATAAGCACTGATACCAGTCAGTAAGTAAGTCAAAGAAGTGTAAAGTAAGTTCTCACCTCAGTCTTGAAAACGACACAAGAACTGAGGGGAAAAAAAGATAAGATATCATAGGTTGGCAAAATAAACTACCTGTGGCTTAGAACTGTATAGTAGCAGAGTGATTGAAAAAGCAGCTGTAATCATATGTTTTCTGTGCATATGCATTGGCTTCTGCTGAGTTGCCTCAAAAGGAAGTAGTAAACTATGCATGCACCAGTTTGCAATTCCAACAATAGCAACTGAGAATAAAAGGTATACATATGCTGTTGCAATAGGGAATAAAAGAAAACATTTCTCTATCTATTTACAGACCAATCCCAGTTTACAAACCAACTACAATTTCCAAACCAATACACCAATCCCAATCACCTCCCTTCCACCATAAACCCTGTGCCCTAACCTTGGGAGGGGAGAAAATAGGTGAGTACTGATGAAATATGGGCAGCACAGCAAGGGTGTTATGAGGCACTTGCTTATGCACCTCACAATGGACTTGTTTTTTCTTTCTTTATCCTTCTTTTCACTTACTTACTATAAGTGTAGTATTAACTACAGTTGTTGAGCTTAGCTCCTACTTATAGTAAGGACTCTCTTTCCTTTCCTTTATAGTACTTTAGTATTTATATACTAGAGTGTGAGCTTAGCTCCAAGTACTATAAAGCATCTTATATCTCTTTATCTTTTATATTTGATTATTTACATTTACTTGCTAAGGACTATCACTATACAGTTAGCAAGGACTCATCTTATCATGTCTCTATTTACCTTTGTTTATCTCCTGTCATTTCACACTTGTGGCTACATTTACTTTAGCTTACTATGGACATGTCTCAGGTCACATGACTCTGTTGATCTGTGAACCTTGTTTACAGTTACTATTCTTAGGACTCCAGTTTTATATAAATAGTTGAAAGACTGGCAGTCTTAAATCCCAGTCTTATCAACTTCACAATCTAGGGATCCTCCTATACTGCACTTGACCTAAGCTTGCTATAATCTCACTTCATTCTCTAAGAACTAAGTCTAAGATCTCTAAGCATCACTAAGACATCATAAATCATCACTCTGGATCCTTGTTTGGTCATCAGTGGTATCATCCTCATCACCATTTCATTGATCCCACTCTTCATCATCATTGCTAAGAGTGGCCTATTGGTTGGTCTTAGGGAAGGTCTGATATGATAATACCCCTGGTAACAAGGTGATTTATACGCACTTGGTAGATGTAATAACCATTCCTGATGATGATGAAGAGAGGGATTAACGAGATAGTGATGAGGATAATTCCACCAATGACTATACAAGGATCCAGGATGACAAGTGTAGGAAGTCTGAGCGATGTTTAGAGTGACTTAGAGTTCTTAGACTTAGTTGTTTAGAATGAAGTGAGATGAAAGTGAGCTTAGGTCAAGTGCAGTAAAGGAGAATCCCTAGATTGTGAAGTTGACAAGACTGGGGTTTAAGACCACCAGTCTTTCAACTATTTATACAAAACTAGAATGCTAATTATAGTAAAGTTGTACAGTAAAGTGCAGTAAGTACATGTCCATGTAATAAGTCATGTGGCTCAGCCACTAGTGCAAAATGAACAAGATGTAAACAGAGGTAAATAAAGACAAAAGAAATGAGTCCTTGCTAATTGTATAGTAATAGTCCTTAGCAAGTAAATGTTATAATAAAGAAAGAAAGATAAAGAGAAAAAAGGTAAGTCTAATATAGTACCTGGAGCTAAGTTCACACTTTAAGTATGTAAATACTTAAGTACTATAAAAGAGAAAAGAAAGATGAGTCCTTACTAAGTAAAGTGGAGCTAAGCTCACACTTGTAGTAATAATACTACACTTTACTAGTAAGTAAGAAGAAAGAAAAAGAAAAAGAAAGAAGAAAATAGTTATGATGTGCCAAAGCAAGTGCCTTGTAACAATCATCAGGAACATTTATTACACTTATCAAGTACATACCAACTACCTTGTTACCAGGGGTGTAGTTATTGCAAAATTTCCCTAAGACCATCCAATAGGCCACTCTTAGCAAAGGGAAGCAAACACCATGACATAGAATAGATAAGTGTTGAGCCCAAAGGCCATTTTAGCAAGAGACAAGGCTACAGCCTTGGTAAGACAGAGCAGAGGACCTTAAGACCACATCTGTAAGATAAGAGAAGATGTGTACCAGATGGTAGAGGGCACACAGAAGAAAGAGAGAGCTGCATAGAGCAGGTATGTCAGAAGAGAGCTCAGAGAGTAGCAAAGATACTCACCTCAGCACATGCAGAAGTGCTGAGGTGAGACAAAGATGAGGTAAAGAAGATATAGTAAGAGCAAGATAGAGTTAAAGAGGAGCTCAAACCATAAAGCAAGAAGAAATACCAATAAGATGAGATAGAGATAAGTATACTTAATAAGTAAACAGTGTGATCAGCATCATAAGGTAATGAGAAAACCAACAAGTACAATACAACAGTGCAATTCAACAGTACAATTTACCAATCCAGTACAGAAACCAATCTTGCCTGAACACTCTGCTCCCTGCTTTGCTGCTTCTTCTTCTACACTGCATCAAATAAGAAAATAGTATATAGTCTATTAGCAACAAACCTCACCAAGGCCCTGGCAAGATGTTCTGCAAAACCTTGGGATACACCACATTCAAGGTTGATCCTCCCTGGGAACCCTCAGGAAAGAGGACCTTGATCCTATCCCCAGATGTGCAGCATAACAATGCAACATAGAGTTGGCCATGAGCAAAAACTCCAGAGTGCAAGTCCAATCCAATATGACTGATTGACCTTGTGACTTGTGGATGGTCATGGCAAAGGCAAGGCAAACTGGGAATTGGTGGCATGATAGAGGAATGGGCAGTAACTATTCAGAGGGCTCCAAGACCATCCTTGGGATGAACACAATCCTGCCTGCATGTTTACCACCCAAGATGCAATACCTGAGAACATGTAATTTGACCTCCAGCAGCAATAGGCAAGTCCCATTGCAGAGTCCATGGGATGGGTCCATATTCCTGAGGAGCATGAGGGGACAGCCAACTTTGATATGAAGGTGGGCAAGGGGGATGCCAGAGACATTGAGGGAGTTGAGGTATTCACTGGGATAGTCTTCCTGGCCACTCCTGACTTTGTCAACACTGAAGAGGGTGTTATCTTCTCCAGGAAATTGAGCAAGGATAGCAGAGTTGAGATCATCAACAGTGTCATTCTTGGAGGAGAGTATGATGTGCTCCAGGAAGTACTGGCCAGGCTTCCCCTCTGCATCTGCAATCCCAGGGTAGATGGAGTCAATGAGCATTTGGACAGTGTTCTCTGAGAGGCACATGCTGGTGGGGAGTTTGGTGGATGGGTTTTGGCCTCCAGCACCAACTTGAAGCAACCAATGAGCAAAAGCAGCACTGCCTGGAGTATGGTAAAGATGCATGTTCTGCTTGAGGTGGAGGATGGTGATGCTTTTCCAGAGCTGGGAATGGCAGAAGGAGGCATTGACTATCTGCTGTCTGGAGCCCTTGGGAATGACAGGCAGGATTTGGTGAAAGTCCCCACCAAAGAGCACAGTGATCCCTCCAAATGCAACCCCATCCTCCAGCAGGTCTTGCAAGGTGTGATCCAGGGCCTCCATGGCATAGCAATGCTGCATAGGGGCCTCATCCCAGATGATGATTCCAGTCTCCTTCAGCAGCCTTTCATGGTCAGAGCCACACTTCAGATTGCAGGTGGAGGTTTCATGAAGGGAGATGGGGATCTCAAAGTGAAAGTGGGCAGTGTGACCTCCATCCAGGAGAAGTGAAGCTATGCCTGAGGAGGCAACACAGAGAGCAGCCTTGCCCTTGGAATGCACAGCAGCTGCAATGGTATTGCAGAGATAGGTCTTCCCACAACCTCCTGCACTGTGGAGGAAAAAGGTCTTGCCCTGGTTCCCATCAACAGAGGCCATGACAGCATCAAAGGTAGACTTCTGCTCCTCATTGAAGGTGGTGTAGTGGTCTTCAACTTGCAGAGTGAGGTTGCCAGAACTTGCCAGTTGTGCTGGGGGAGTGGTATTGGAGGGAAGTCAAGGATGTGCTTGCCCATCTTGCTGAGGATCTTATTATGGAGGTAGAAGCCATAGTCATGAACTTGCTCTTCAGTAGGATCAGGGAGGTTGTGATGGGTGATGATGGCATGGTGCAAATCATCACATAGTTTCACTTTGTGATGATCCCACAGGATGGGAGGGTTGGATGGGATGTTGTGGTAGAGGATGGAGGCAAGGAGAGAGCACAGTTGACCACCAGTCTGCATCTCCCCAGCCTCTTGCATGCACTGATCCCATTCACCATCATCCTCCAGGAGACCTCTAGCAAGACAGGCAGCCTTGTATGTTGCATGGACCACCCCATTGTAAGTGTGCAGATCCCTCCAGTCTGTGGCTCCCTTGATGATGGTCAGAAGCATCCTGAGGTAGAAGCACTCCCCACCAGATGGATGGACAAAGTACATGTGACCAATGGAAAAACCCCTCTGTCTTGGCTTCCACTGATGCCCCTTGGACTCCCATACAAAGTGCTGAGGAAAGTCCTGGTAGAAGTACTGGCAGGCACTGTCAGGATACTGCTGGTTGGCCTTGAACCACTCTGTCAGGTGTGCCTTCTTGGCAAAGGGGCACTCCAGGACTTTCTCAGGGTCATCTCTTGCTTGGAAGTAGACCTGCTGCTCATTCTCCACATGGACAGGAAGGCAATAGACTGTAGGGAGCTCCTAGTGTATGGGGAACTCAAACATGTGCCAGCATGCCTCTGACCAATATAGCATGCACCAATGTAGTCCTGGACTTCATCCACATCCCCAACCTGCACAGTAGCCTGATCTGGACCCTTGTAGATGTATTTGTGGATGTACTTGGCTGCCTTGACTGAGGCACAGATCTCCAGATTGATGTGGCAGGCATATTTTGAAAGCAGGTAGGGACTGTAGGGGATGACATCACAGTTGGTGAACACATGAACTTTATTTTGACTGAGATGCTTTGTGAAGGTGTGCCCATTGTCTGGCATAGACTGGGTATCCATCCTCCCCAAAGCAAGTCTCCTCAGAAAAGCCCTTGGGGTAGTGCTTGCCACAAAACCATTGCTAGTTGTTGTCCTTCTTCATGCAAGGGGCTTTCACATGGTCAGGAGCACCACAGGGGCCATGAAGCATGTACTTGGTGACACACTCATGGAGTTTTGGATGGAGGACAGGATCAGGGAGCTGTGCTGAGACAATGCTATCCACATGATTGGCATTGCAGATCTTGTATGGGGCCTTCAGGAAGATGAGGAGATGCATGTGAGGGAGGCCACACTTCTGGAACTCTATTGTATAGACACTGCCAGCCAGCTCCCCAAACAGCCCAGCTTTGATATCATCCAGCAGTGATTTCTTCTGGTTGAAGATGTGAGCAACAACATCAGGGTGATCTGCAACAGTCTGGGATGTGCCATCATCATATTTGAGGAGGGCCTCCTGGATCTTAGGCCAGTTGGGGTTTGCAGTCATGGTGAGGGAGATGTCTGGTTTGCACCCATAACAACAAATGGCCATGGAGTCTTGGAAGAGCTGGAACATATGCCTTGCACTACCCTGGTGGATGGAGGGAAGGATAATGTGCTGATCCTGCTGTCCAAAATTGACTGGAGCACCTTCCTGGTTGCCATGAGCTGCATCCTGAAGCGGTTGCCATGAGCTGCATCCTGAAGCCCTTTGTGGAGATCTGCATGTATGTCTTTTGATGAGCTCTGATCCAGTATAGGTTTGTCTCCTGAATTGATGCCCAGGCATCCACCAAATACTGCTTGAAGAGCTTGCCACTGTGAAAGAGGATGTCTGCCTCATTGAGTCCGGTGAAGGCATGGTACCCATAGTAGGACTGCTGGGAGACAGTTTTGGAGCACATCTGACCACTTGGACCTGGCTGTGATGGTATCTTGATGTGGAAGCCAGAGTCACCTTTGGGGAAGAGGAGGACATAATACAGTGGGGAATAACTGTGATGAAGATGACTGATCTTCTTAGGGCTACCTCCATGCAGGTGCACAACAATGTCCCAATGCAAGTCCACCTGTTGTCCCCCACTCCCAGGAATGATGGCAGCAATCTCCTTTGCAGTGGGAGCATTGTGTCTGCACAGGTCTGTGTTTGGATCTACAGTGATGCAAACAGCCACATTGACCTGCTATTCTGGAGCCTTGTCCTTGAGGATCTCATGAGCTTTCCTGTACATGTTCATGTATGGGTTATTGGCAAGAGCATGGCATTGAGATCAGTCATGCTGGATGGGTCAAGGTTGGAGCTGTTGTTGTACATGCAGGTTATGGCAAGCAACAGCAACTAAGATGAATATGAGGGAAAGTAGATAGGGGAATCCCAGAAAGGAGAGGGTAGCAGGTAAGAAGTCACAAGCACAGTAGTAAGTGAGGTGATGTGGTTTAAGTATGTCAGACTGTGTGTAAGATGTCTGAGGAAGTATGTAGTGGTGAGTCCATCTTATATACTGTAGGTAAGTAGAGTTGGAGTGGAGTGTAAGTAAAGGAGTACAACAGCTACTATATTGAGGAGGGACATGCATCATTCAGGAAAGTGATGTGGATAGTCAGACATGTAGGTGGGGATAAGTCTGAGAAGATAGAAGTAAGACATGAAGTGTCATGCATATGTATGGTTGAGTAAAGAGTACATGTGTGAGAGAAAGGAAGCAAGCCAAATGAAAATAGTATAGCAGTTGTCCAAGCACACATTGACAGTAAGGTCAAGATCAATGACATAGAGCTGGGCATAGTGTGGCATGACTCCAGGACTTGGCAGGAGGGCCCCCATTTTGTGATGAAGGGAGCCATGGGGTCTGAATCCATAAAGCCCAGACACAGCAAGAACAGCATCATTGGCATTTGCAGCAACAGATGTGAATGCAAATGCAGCATTGTACTGGCATATGTTGCTCCTGAACTTTTTGCAAGTGGATCACTGCCCTTCAACAGCTTAGTGGGTGGTGGCTGAGCAAATGCAGGGAGCTGGATCTGGCCCTGCAGGCAGAGGATGGATATTAGATGATCTTGCCAACTTCTCAGACAGAGAGTGAAGAGCATGACAGTGAAGGCATTCTTTATCCATGAGACCAAGGTCATGGCAGTGTTCAGGCTCATGATATTCCTGATGGCCAAGAGGGATGGGGAGTGGAGGGGGTGTAGGAGGCTGTGGCTGATCCACTTCAGGATCATTTTGCTGGGACTGATGGTGCTGAGACATTTGGATATTGAAGTCCACATCCTGAGCATGCTCCTGAGATAGCTGCTGATGCTGATGCTGGTCCTGTGCTGGTTCCTGGGCCTGTTCTTCAGTTTGCTCCTAGAAAATCAGCACAAATGAGCCCATGATCAAATTTAAGTATATATGTTGTAATTACTGACCTATGCTGGGTGTTGTGGATGTGCTGCTGCAATTCGCTGTGCATTTTCTGTGACTTGCTGCTCAAATACCTGATGCAAGGATATAAAACCAGATTAGATTGTGATCATATTTTACATTTATACCACAATATGACCAACCTGTACATGATCCTCCTGCTGCCCTCCAAGATTGCTTCTGTGATCCCTGACATTTGCAGATTGATTTCTCCCAGCTACAGCCTGTGATTTACCTGCTCAGCATGATGCTGTCCAAAGCCCTGATGCAATTCTTGATCATGATTGATGTGTTGCTGCTGCTGCTGCTGTGGTGGATTGACTGGTCCAGGAAACCCAGGATACCCTTGAACAGGGACAGGTGGATGGTGTGGATGTGGAAAGGGAAGAGGCATAGGCTGATATCCATATGGGTATGGATGATGGTACAGGTATTGTGCTGGGTGATAGTGAGGGGGACATGATATTGCAGAGCCTGTGGTTGCCATGCTGGAGGGGGTACAGGAGGAGGATAGTATGGGTGGAGAGGAGCAGGATAATAAGGATATGCAGGGGCAAGGGGATTCTGGGGGACAGGAGCAGGATAGACAGGAGCAGGATATGGAGGAGCAAGAAGGTTCTGTGGGAGAGGGGCAGCCTGTTGTGGTTGTTGAAAGTTGGGTTGTGGAATATCCCCCACAGGTGGATCACTTTGCTGTGCATGATGTGATGATGGTAATGTCATCTGTAGTCCATGCTGGATCCTCTCCTGCTCATGCTGAGTTTGGTGAGTGTGCTCAGGAGTAGAATTTGTAAGCATGGCAGTGTGTGGTGCAGTGGTTGACTAAGTCCAGGTCACTCTACTTAAAGAGGACTGAAGGGCGACGGTGGGTAGAGACTAGGCAGAAGCCCAAGTAGAAAGAGCAACACTAGCATTGATGCAAAGTAAAAGTAATAAAGTGAGAGTAAGGCATCCATAGCTAATGGAGTGGGTGAGAAGCTGACTGACTATCAATGTCCCTAGTACAGTGCTTATATACTATAGGTGTCAGTGCACAGACCACGCTGATGTAAGTATGTGTGGGGTGTGGGTACTGTGGTGAAGAGCAAATCGTGTCAACAGAATTGAGAGTTGAGAAATGTTGATGATGACATACCCCTGATCTGCATCCTCATGCTAGATCTCAGGGCTTTGGTTGGCATCAGGCAGTTCTGGACTGAAAATATTATGAAATGTTAGCAAAAAAACAAAAGAAAGTAAAAAAAAAACAAAAGCATACCCAGGCAATTGAGCATGTTGCTGTGCATCTGGGGGTGGTGTTTCATATTGAAGATATCCATAGCTGTAAGAGGATATGGATCTTCAGAAAAGGATGAGGGATAGAAATGAATAAAGGAATATATCTTGAAGTAATATCCATTTAAAAAAAAAGAAAGGCAACTGTGAAAAAAACCAAGAGCCAGAGCCAGAGCCAGAGCCAGAGATAGAGTTGCCAGATCCTCCACACACCCCAGATAGTCACAATCAGAGGAAATTGCCACAAGGCAGTGTCAGATCACACTGCTTATAGCCTTTATTATAAAAGGAGCAACTCAGATATCACCCCTTTTCTGTTAGACAGGTGGAAGTGAGGTTGAGAGCAGGCAGCTGAACACCACAGATTGAGAAAGGTCCAGCAATTGAATAAACAACTGCCTTTGGCAACAGCAAACTAAGGCTGTGGTGGCAGACTTCACAATTCTTTAGGGTTGGTCTCTCTGAAGAACCACCCAGAGCAAGCTTTAGACAGAAAGGAAGCAAAATGTTTCTTCACAAAAGAGAGAGAAGCAGCTTAATAAGATGAGATAAGCTAGCAAGAAAGAGCAAAGAGTAGGCAGGTGGAAAGTGGGAAGAAGAGAGATTGATGAAGCCACTTTGTGTGAGGCTGACACTATGTTGAAGCTGAACAACTGAAGAAAAGCTAAAAACAATGAGGGACAATTGTGCTTTGATAAGTGGATATCCCAGATGATCAGAACTGGGGAATAAATGCTAGGAGTTGTATAGTATATATAGTACTGTACTCTAGGACAGGTACATGAACTAGCAAAGGCTGCACAGTAGAGATAATAACAACAACCAATCAGAAAGAGGATGACTGATGTCTGCAGTAAGTGTGGGAATGATTAGTGATGCTCTGCAGCAGTCATGGGAAAGCTGAGTGAGCATCTGCAGTAACAGTGAGAAAAGAGTCATAAGTACTTCATAAGCAGGCTGGTCAGGGATTGGATGACTGGTGCATCATTGGCCAATAAAGACAAGCAAGAGGAAAGCATAACCATGAGAATTGCTTCGATAGATCAGGAGTGGTTGTAAGAACTGTAGTGATAAAGACATAGGAAAAATAGGAAAAATGAAGAGAAAAATAAGAGAAATAAGAGTGGCCTGACACTTTGATGATGTACCACACATGCTGCACCATATCAATATATGTGTGGGGCTCACATGCATGCTGTGCCACACTGCACCACATGTGAATGCAGGAATAGGCAGGTGACAAGGGAGAGGAGAAGGAGATCTGTTGTCAATGCCCACATGGTGAGGAGAAGATGGAGAGTGGATGGTAGACAAAAGAGCAGAGCCAGAGAGTGGATGGATGCCAGACATGAGGGCACAGAGCAAACAGAGGCTTAACCACACAGTAGAAAGCTTAGAGAGAAGACAATGATGTGGGGAAAGAAGAAGATATAGTCACAACTAGATAGAGTTGTAGTGGTGCTACAAAGATGAAGACAATGACATGTCTAAAAGGAGAAAGAAGAAAAGAGGTAATGACATATGGATCAGATATAGGTGGTGTAGATAAGAGATGGATGAGATGGAGATAAAGTAGATAAGAGGATATAGAGAGAAATGCTCAGCAACGTGATAATATACACATTCCAACACCACACTGCCATGTGTGTGAACAGAACTCACTAATGGTTTTGTAGATAGAGTATAAATGTGTTGCATTATAACATTGACTAATAAGACATGACTGCAATTGTATATATAATTGTCACAACAGAGAATAATGATAGATGGCAGACAAATGTCATGCCCTCCTTCCTTTTATTCATCCTCAACTCACATAGGAATCCTCAACTTCCCTACAACAGAACATATCAAGGACAAAGACCATCTACACCTGTTTGAGGCATTTGACATTGAGGGGGTTTCTCACAGGTGGTTTCCATGCACCACATACTGAGGTATCATGTCAGTCTGCTTGTCTGCTGGGCACTTCTACTGACTTCCCATCATCACATAGCTTGCATTTGCCCCACCAATACAACTGGATATTGGAAGAACTGCTGCAATCTGCCACATATCCCCCTGACTGTATTTGTAGACTGCAATATCTGTGTAGGATAATACAGTGTAGTATACCATTACAATATACCGGTAATGTACAGTGCAATGATCATCAACAGATATGTGGGCTGGCCATGTGGGGATTCAGGATTCTCAATGTGAATGCAAGAAAACATTGGAAATATTGTTGGACTTTGTCTGCTATTCATGCCACTGAGCAGTTCCCTTCAATATGTTCCTTATATCCCTTGTCTTTCCTATTTCACCTTATCTCTTATCTATGTGTACCTCATCCATCTTATCTACTATCACCCTATCTACATCTTATCTTATTCATCTTGTCATCATATCTCCATCTGATCTCTGTGGCTCTACTCTTACTGGCTGTGCTCTTCCCCTTCCTCTTTCAGTCATCTCTTAGTCATCACCTCTGTAGCTCTGCTACAACTCTATACTTTCATCTCCTTATATCTTTTTCTGTCATTGTCTCTGGCTCTTCTCTAGTTGTATGCCCTTATGTCTGGTGTATACTTCATTTAATTCATGGCTCTGCTCTCTCTGTCTCTCCACTCTGTCCCCAATGCATTTCCTCTTGTCTGTCTTCCTCATCATCACCTGCCCTATCCTGCATTCACAATATGTGGGCAGGCTGACAGTTGGGCTGTCAGTCCTGGTCCATCTGGCCACATGGCTGGTATTTGATCTTGTGGCTCTCAAGCTCTGCCTCAACATCATTTGGGATGTGCCCTTTAATGCAGACCATGTACATCCCACACACATATTTTCCTGGAGCAAGTGTTTGCAGGGTCAGCAAAATAGGCAGACACAGTGAGTTGATGAGGCTTACATGTGTCCACTCCCAACCCCATTTCCCATTGCTTGTTAAAACTGGGCAGCACAGCTAGGGAAGCAAACACCATGACATAAAACTAATAAAGAGACAAGGCTGTAAGATAGAGAAGATGTGTACCAGAGGGTAGAGGGTACACAGAAGAAAGAGAGAGCTGCATAGAGCAGGTATGTCTGAAGAGAGCTCAGAGAGCAGAAGAGATACTCACCTCAGCACATGCAGAAGTGCTGAGGTGAGACAAAGACAAAGTGAAGAAGATATAGCAAGAGCTAGATAGAGTTTAAGAGGAGCTCAAACCATAATGAGAAAAGAAATACCAATAAGATGAGATAGAGATAAGTATACTTAATAAGTAAACAGTGTGATCAGCATCATAAGGTAGTAAAAAACCAACATTGCTGACTTCTTACCTTTTGCTGGCTTGTGATAAGTTTGGATATGGAATTGTAACTGGTCAGAAGACTGGATCCAAAAAGTGCAGTGGCCTCAGTCCCAGCACATGTCCCAAAGTGAGGAAGCCATGGCCAATATGAATACATACAAATAGCCCACATTGTCTTGAGTGGACATGGGTGGGGTGGGCAGGCTGCCATGCTGTGCTGGTACAGCAATGGCATGGGTGAGGAGGTGGTCATGGTGGCTGTGCTATATTGGCATAGCAACAGCAAGGTGGGCAGGTAGTGGCTGTGTGCTGTTTGTATGGCAGCAGTGTGGGCAGATAGGGGGTCAGATGCTGTTGACACAGTAGTGATGCAGGTGTGCAGATGTGTACAGGAGAAGGGACATACAGATGGCCACATCATCTTAAGTGGACACAGGCAGCAAGTGAGAAAGCTGTGGCACTGTGCTGGTACAGCAGCAGTGCAGGTGCACATGTGGGCACAGCATCCCAAGGTGCAGGTAGGTGGGAAGTGGGTAAGCAAAGGAAAGTCTGTGTGAGAGAAGATGCACCAATTGCTGTTGTCATCTTGAGTGGATTCAGGTGGGGTGGGCAGGCCCATTGCTGCACTGTGCTGGTGCAGCAGTAGTGTGGGTGAGGAGGTAGTGCCCATGCTATATTGGCACAGTGGTGGGTGGGTGGTGGTGGCCACACACTATTGAAACAGCAGCAACACAGGCACATGGGTGTCCACAGGAGGATGGATGTACCAATTGCCTGCATTGTCTTTGGTGGATGCAGGTGCCAGTACAGCAGCTGCATGGCAGGGAGGGTGTGTGGCTGCAGGGCCATATAGTCTGTTGGGATAGCATTGGGTCAGCTCCAGTATGCAATTTGCTTTTGTTATGATAAAAAGATATATCCCACCAGTCTATGCAGCACATGGTGGTGAGTAACCAACACATGCAGCATAGTCAGGTATGATGACAATGTTGAGCAGCCAGCACATACAGCACATGGCAGTGGTGAGCAGCCAAGTGGATGCAGTGTGGAATAGAAGCTTAGGTGTGATGAGCAGCCCATAGATGCATGCAGTAAATGGCAGTGGTGAGCAGCCAGTATACATGCAGCATGGGGGCAGTGAGCAGCAGTGTGGGTGGTTGTAGAAAGCCAGGACATGTGCACTGGCACATGGGCCACACTGTGTGTGGCACGCCATGCTCATGCTGTGCACAGCATGCACACGATTGTAGTGCCAATATGTGAACCATGTGGCATTTATAACTTACAACTGTCCCTCCCTAATAATATAGATGCAACTAAGATATGAGGAGTGGTGCAACTGTGAGAGAGAGAGATGCATAAAAGGTAGAGAGAAACACATAACAGAGTGAGCAGCTGTGCAAGATGCAGGTATGTCAGAAAGAGTGCTGCAGAAGCCTACCTCATTGATATGCAAAAGTGCTGAGGTGTAGGGACAAAGAGAAGAGTAGATATGGTGTATGTATGCACAGGCTATGGAAGACAACAGCTAGGATTATATATATCATAGATAATGCTAAAAGCGGCCTATTGGATGGTTTTAGGGAAAGTCTATAATGTTACTCCTGGTAACCAAAGTTTGGATCTGAGTTTGATGAACGTAATAGAGGTTCCTGATGATGATGAAGAATGGAATCAATGAGATGGTTATGAGGATAATTCCACCAATAACGATATGGGGATCCAGAGTGACGAGTGTAAGATGTCATTTAGCGACGTTTTAGTGGCTTAGAGGTCTTAGACTTAGTTCTTAGAGAAAGAAGCGAGATTGTAACGAGCTTAGATCAAGCGCAGTATAAGGAGAATCCCTAGATTGCGAAGTTGACAAGACTAGGGTTTAAGACTGCCAGTCTGTCAACTATTTATACAAAACTGGAGATCTATGTATAGTAAAGTTGCACA
>QLPN01001041.1:26696-68867 GCA_003314395.1 Albatrellus ellisii
AAGAGAAAAGATAAGTCTAATATAGTATCTGGAGCTATGCTCACACTTAAGTATGTGAATACTTAAATACTATAAAAGAGAAAAGAAAGAGGAGAGTCCTTACTAAGTAAAGTGGAGCTAAGCTTACACTTGTAGTAATAATACTACACTTTACTAGTAAGTAAGATAAAAAAGAAAAAGAAGAAAAAAAGAAACACGTTATGAGGTGCCAAAGCAAGTGCCTCGTAACAGATAATGTGTAGGAGAAGCCTAGCATGGCTAGGGCTGGGGGCAGTCACATGACTACAGCAGAGTGTAAGTAGTTGCAAGTGCAGTAGGGTGAGGCAACATGGTTCAAGTACATCAGACAAGTTGTAAGATGTCTGAGGAGGTTGTACAGTAGGGGTCCTATCTTATATAGTAGTAGTGAGTAGAGTTGGAGCAGAGTGTATGTGGAGGGACATGTGTCATCCTGGAGTGGTGAGTGGGGTGTGAGTTGCTCAGACATGGGTGTGGTGTAAAGGTGATGTCCAAGGAGTGAAAGTTTGTATGTATTATGTAGGTAAGAATTGCATGTAGGGAAAAGCTGAACAAAATATAGATGTGCACACAGAGATAATTCAACAGTGTAGTGATGATAAGATTAGAGAGGAGCTACAACTATCAGAACAAAGAATAATCCTAATGGAGAATGATGTGGATAAAGTGGAACAATATGGATGAGGTGAATAAATCCATACAAGATGTGTGACAAAGATGTGCAACCAAGGTGTGATATATATAGAATGAAATAGAGTGAGCATTGTTGAAGCATGAAGAATCAGCACAGCAGTCTCCTGAGGCTGAGGCACTCCATTCAAGGAGGCAAGAGGGAGAGGGTGTGAGCATGCAGGGCAGAATGCCCAGAAAGAGAGGTTACAACACTGATGTAGTGCAGAATATAGTAAGAGGGAGTGAAGTGGCTAGTGCAGTGAGGGAGTGATGTAGAATTCAACTGAAGATCAGTGTCCCTAATCTGATACCTATATACATAAAGATGTGGTGCACAGACAATGCTTACATAATAGAGTGTGAGGTGCAGGTGTTAGAGCAAAGAGCAGAAATGCATGTCAACAAGTATGTGACACAGGAGTGACAATGGAGCAATGTCTGTATGCACAGCATCCTATGAAGCAAATGGCCAAGAAAAACCAACAGCAAGTACATTGCTGTTGTTGGTATATATTGTTAATGATCTCTAGTGTGCATACTCCACATCTTGTTCAGCTTCCTCCTTCTCCCTCACACACACACACACACATTACATACTTAAGATGTACACCTTACTACCTCTATGCTATACATATACCTACTTCTTATCCTCAGACTGCATACATCCCTGAGTACCCTCACACTCCACCATCTACTCTGGATGACGTGCATTCCTCCACTAATGGTAACTGTTGTACTCTACATTATACTCTCCACTACAACCTTACCACCAACACTCTATATAAGATGGACATACTACATACATCCTCCTCAGACATCTTACATCCAGTCTGAGTGAGAGTACCTCCCTCTTCCCACTCTTACATTCTCTGATACCTTCCCTGCAGCATGTTGACGACTCAGAGCATTACTAATACCCAACTTCCTCTTTTGTCGACTTACTGTACACACATACACACAAGCCCACACCCCAGTACACACATCCTCCTATCATCTGTCTATTGGTCTGTGCACTGTAGGATTACTATAAGTAGCTAGCTGTATTGTGATATATGAATAAGAACTATTCTGGTTCCACTTCATGCATGGCTCAGCCTCATCACAGCATATTCAAACCACATCACCTCACCTTACTGTGTTGGCGACTTCTTACACTCTGCTGCAGGCTCTATGCATCTGCCTCTAACCCTTTGGCTATTAGCCACTTCTTATATCTTTGCAATGACATTCACAATCATAGCCATTGTCTCCCATATCCTGTGTGCACATATATCATTGTGGAGGCATAGTAGCAATAAAATATGATATTAGATGATGTAAACATAATTTTTATTATGTGCAATCTGGGGGCAATTGTTAAGTTTTCTCATGCTACTGTGCCACACCCCTAGCCACTACTTACCACATGGTCTGTGCACACCATCCATTTGTATGTAATTAGTCATCCTGTACCTGTCTAGTCAGCACTTCTGATGTTCCCTCTCCCTCCAGTTGTATGTGCAGGAAATGGAATACACCAGCAACTATGATATAGATAAGTGATAGCAGGTATGAAAACCCTAACATGATTAGGGTAGGTGGCAGATGCATGTCTGCAGCAGAGTAAGTAGAGAGTCACAAGCACAATAGTGATGTGATGTGGTGAAGGTACACTGCAGGGTAGTGGTGAGAGAATATGAGGATAGGATGAGGGAGATACTCACTCAGACTAGAGGTAAGACATCTGAGGAGATTGTGTGGTAGTGTCCATCTTATATAGTAGAGTAGGAGTAGAGTGGTAGCAGAGAGTATATTGTGGAGTACAACAGCTACCATAAGTGGAGGGATGTGCATCATCCCAGAGGGGTAAGTGGGGTGTGAGTGTTCTTGGAGGTATACACAGTCTGAGAAGAAGAAGTGAGTGTATGTACATCTTGAGTATGTAAAGTGTGTGTATGCATGGGGGAAGGAAAGAAGCCAAATGAAAGGAATATAGTACACACAGAGCAACTTCAACAGCCCCCCTCATTCAGCAAACCAACCTCAACCAGGCCAAGAGTGGTGTGCTGCACAATGAAGGCAGTGTGCAGCAGTGGTTTGGTGAGGGTATCAGTGATGGGGCATGATGAACCACTGTTTGATGCACTGCCAGATGTAATGGAACTTAATGTCAATGTGCTTCATCCCTTTCTGATGATGGGGTTAGTCACAAGGTTGATGGACCCTTTGTTGTCCCTAAACACAGTGATTGGCAGAGAAAGAGAAAGTTGGAGCTCTGCAGTGATTGTGTGGTACCAGGTGGCCTGTTGAGCTTTTTGGGAGAGAGCCATGTACTCAGCTTCCATGGAGGAGACAGCCACTATGCACTGGCACTGCAACAACTGCAAGATGGCCATGCCATTGAGAAAAAATATGAAGGCACCCATAGACTGGTGGTCTGTGAGTGAGGTGGCCCAGTCAGAGTTGGAGTGGGCAAAGAGGGAGTCTCTGGTGGCACTGTCATATAGTAGGGTGAAGGGCATGGTGCCTGCCAGGTAGTGCAGTATGTGTTTCATGGCAGCAGTGTGTTTGGGCATGGGGTTGGTGGAGTATTGGGCCAGTGTGTTCACAGCATAGGCAATGTCTGGGTGCAATATGTTGGTGGTGTACATCAGGCTACCCACCACTTGCTGGTAGAGTGAGTGTGCAGAGGTGGACACAACACCATTGTAGGGAATGAGGTGTGTTGTGGGTGGCAAGGGAGTAGACACTGGGTTGCAGCCCTGCAGACCAAAATGCCATACAACATCAGAGATGTATCATGACTGACAGATGGAGAGGGTGTGGTGTATGTGGTCATGGGCAACTTCCAGACCTAAGTATGAGGTGGTTTCCCCAAGGTCAGTCATGTCAAACTTTTCAGTGAGTGCACACTTGAGTTCAAGGACTTCAGCCAAGTCACTACCCAATATCATGATGTCATCAACATGTAAGACTAGAAACAGGAAGGAATGTCCACACCAGACATACAGGCCAGCATTGGCAGAGATCTGCTCCAGCATGAGTGTAGCCAGTGAGCTGTCCATCTTAGCATTCCATTGTCACATAGCTTGTTTAGGCCCATAGATGGATTTGTGAAGGTGACATACTTTGCCAGTGAATTTGTCTATTTTGAAACCTTCAGGTTGTCACATATAAAGCTCTTCCTCAATGTCTCTGTTCAAAAAGGTACTCTTGACATCCATGGAATGTATGTGCCAGTCATGACTGGTGGCAAGGGAGAAGAGAAGGTGAAGGGTTTCAAACCTGGTGACCAGTGAAAATACTTCTTTGAAATTGACACCAGGGATCTGCTTGAACCCCTTGGTGACCAGGTGGGCTTGGTATCATCCATTGTTCTTCAATTTGAAGACCCACCTGTTAGGGATGGCACTGTGTCCCAGTGGGCAGTCAGCCAGTGTCCACATACCCATCCTTTCAAGCATGTCTAGTTCAAATTGACATGTGGTATCCCACTCCATGGCATTGGATGATGTGTGCACTTCATGCAATGTGAGAGGGTCACCAGAGGAGACAGCTGCTGAGAGGAGTGCAGAGAGTGATGGGCCCACACCAGGTGTGTCAAAAGATTTCCTCGTCATCTAAGGATGGGTTGCATAGGATGTCAACATAGGATCATCTGCCATATGCACTGTCCCCATATCACATGGGGTGTTGTATAATGTGGGTAGATCAGCATGGAGGAGGGGTCAGAGAGATGGGTTCCACAGGGACCAGTGTACCAGTTAGAGAAGAGGGTGGAGGTGCTGGAGTAACTGGACTCAGTGTTGTAAATATGGGTTTGGGCTCACCCAACATGGCAGTGTGGCATGTGCATCCATGCCTGGTGTCTCCATCATAACCACTGTGCAGGATGACAACACCTGGGACATGATCTGAGAATTGTGTTGTGTGTGTGCAGGTTGGTATTGGTGGAACAATGGATGGTGGAGTGACAGTAGTGTGGGTCCATGTATGCATGGTGGTGATGCAGGTGTCATGGGTGGAGCAGGAGGCAGAGCAGGAGTGGGGGCCACAGCAGTTGGTGTGTCTGCAATTGCAGTAGTGGTTGGAGCCACAGGAGTTGCTAGATAGTCAGCTGGAGCTTCATGACCCAAGTCATCATCAGACTTAGAGGGTGAGGGACTACTTGAATCAGATGACTGAGGCAGAAGTGAAGTGGGTGGAGGTATAGTAGGTTCAGGAGGAGTTTGAGGTGCAAAGGGAAAGACAGATTCATCAAAGATGATGTCATGTGATATGATGACCTGTCAAGTTTCTGTCCCAAAACTTCCAGGCCTTGGAGCCCAGTTCACATCCTATAAAGACCATTGGCTTCATGCACAGGTCAAGCTTTGTGTGATGCTCTGTAGATGTTGTGGCATAACTTAGACACCTGAAGATGTGAAGGTAGGAGATGTCTAGGACATGTCCACTTGTTCATAGCTGATGGGGGGTGTTCCAGCTGTGTGCACATTGTGGAAGCCTGTTGTAGATCTGAATGGTGTAGAGTAATGCATGTTCCCAGAAACCATGTGAGATTGAGGCACTATGTAGCATAGAAAGTGCAGAATTGATGATTGTCTGGTTCCAATGTTCCACATGGCCATTCTGTTGTGGTGAATAGGGGGTTGTGAGGTTGTGGGACACACCAGACCACTCTAGTGTGTTTTGCACAGTGTGGTTGACATATTCACCTCTGCAGTCTGTGCATAAGACCTTGAGTTTGTGTTCTGTTTGTGTTTCTGCCCAGGCTCAGAAGGCTTGTAAGGCTTGTGAAAAAGCATCCTTGAAGGTGAGAGCATATGCAACCACATGTCCAGAGTAATCATCAATAAAGGATGCAAAATAAACCAAATCTTGCAGTGATTTGGTTTGCATTGGGCCCACCAAGTTGCTGTGAATGAGGTTGAGAGGGTGTAGAGCTTGCTTTGTTGAAGTGCAGAAGGGTTTGCATGTGAGTTTCCCAAATGTGCATCCAGCACATGGTTTTGCATGTTGTGGGGAGTGTTCTGGGATGTTGAAGCCTGATATTGCCATCAAGGTATGGAGTTTCATAAGTAAGGCTTGTGGGGCATGTGCCAACCTACTATGCCAAGTTGCATAGGAGGTTTTGAGGGTGGTAAGTGATGCCAGTGCTGATTAGGAGGTAATTATGAGTTGCAGCCAGTAAGTCCCACTGTGCATGACACCTATTGCATATGTTATGTTGTTTTTATAGATACAGCATTCCATTTTAGAGTAGGTGACTAGAAGGTCTTTTTGTTTGCCAGTGTTGGGAGCATACAGTACTTGTTCCAGTGTGATTTGGCATGATTGACCATTGACTATAGTGGTACCTTTGACAGTTCCAACCCCTAGATAAGGCATTGTTTTGTTGTTGCCAAGGTGAATAGTGCCTGGGGTATTGAGAACTGATCCTGGCACAAAATCAGCAGGATGCAGGCTGATGTGGTTGCTGGCACCATTGTCTAGCATCCAGTCATGGCACATGTCAAAGTAAAACAAAGAGGCAGGGCCAGCACCCCTAACATTTAAGGTGGCAGGTATAGCAGGAGGTACAGGTGGAGGATGGTTGACGACAGCAGCAGATACAATTATAGTAGACTTAGCATTTGAACCTCTGTCTCTCCTTTTCTCTGGGTGCAATATCCAGCAAAAATCATTGCTGTGACCTCTGGGGCTGCACTTCATGCATGTATATCAGTTGAGTTTTGGTTTTCCACACAAGGTGAAGCCTGAAAGTATGGAGTTGGTCTTGCTGGTGATGTGGTCAGATTCCTCTTGGATGCACTTGCAGACAGTGTCACTTTTGATTTTGTAGAGGTCCACTTGATTGGCCAAGAATGCAGATATGACATTGGACCATAATTGGGGTAGCCCCATGAGGAGGACAAGGGCCATGTCATTGTCAGAGACTGCTTTCCTGCTGTCTGCAAGTTCGATTTGCACAAGCTGTAGGTTTTCAACTTGTGTTGAAAACAGTGCAGCTTCATTGAATTTGAATTCCTGGAAGGTTCAGTGAGCATGGAAGGTGGCCATTCCCCATATTCTGCTTTGAGAACTCTCCAGTTCTTGTAGGCCAGTTCTCCATTGTTGATGTGGTGGTCAGTGGTGGGTCCAGTGTATAAAGCCATGTAGGCATTGCAGGAGGAATCATCCTCTTCAAATTTGTCACAATTGGGCTTGGTTTAGCAGGGTGGTGGTGCAGTGCACCTTTTCTGGTTTTGTTTCAGTGGCCAGTTCATCAATGATTCTCTCATAGTCAGGGTTTGGTGCTCCTTCATCTATGGCATACCATATCTTCAGTACTATAAGGGTATTCTTTACAAGTGATGCCCATTGTTTGTAGTTTGAGCTCCCTTCAAGGGGTGGGATTGTGACCTTTGGCAGGCTAGTGGCAGAGACTGTTGGAATGTAAGATAGGACAGCAACCACAATGATGACATAAGTGATAAAGCAAGTTGCATTGAATCCCATGCACTGGGCAGGGCCTATAACCTGTATGTGCAGGAAATGGGATACACCAGCAACTATGATGTAGATAAGTGATAGCAGGTATGAAAACCATAACATGATTAGGGTAGGTGGCAGACACATGTCTGCAGCAGAGTAAGTAGAGAGTCACAAGCACAATAGTGATGTGATGTGGTGAAAGTGTGCTACAGGGTAGTGGTGAGAGAATATGAGGATAGGATGAGGGAGGTACTCACTCAGACTAGAGGTAAGACATCTGAGCAGATTGTGTGGTAGCATCCATCTTATATAGTAGAGTAAGAGTAGAGTTGTAGCAGAGAGAGTATGGAGGGATGTGCATCACCCCAGAGAGGTAAGTGGGGTGTGAGTGTTCTCAGAGGTATATGCAGTCTGAGGAGAAGAAGTGAGTGTATGTACATCTTGAGTATGTAAAGTGTGTGTATGCATGGGGGAAGGAAAGAAGCTGAATGAAAGGAATATAGTACACACAGAGCAACTTCAACACCAGTTTTTCTGCTTAAGCCCCAGAGTGTCAAAAGATCAGCAGTGTTGCAAACAGTAAATAGACCATTTGTAAACAGAGGTAGCCTTGTAGGCCAAAGTGTAGATTAAGCAAGAAGAGGACCAGAGTCTAGATGTCTTACATGACTGAGAGATTAAAGACAAGGTGTATGACAGAATGGGAAGTATGTACACACAGGTTTGGGCAGGCAAACACAACTAGATTGTAAGTAGCAACAATTACACAAGTGATCCCCAATGGGGAGAGCAGTGTAGTCATGCTGCAGCAGTGAGTGAGAGGTGTGGGCAGTAGGGTGAGCCACAATGCAATAGAGATGACTGCAGGGGAGCAGTGGATGGGAGAAAGTAAGATGAGTAAGGCAAAGTACTCACTCAGACAGTATAAGAAACATCTGAGGAGTTGTATCATACAGAGCTCATCTTAAGTAGAGCTCATGTGTAAGGTTCAAGCAGAGAAAGAAAATGTAAAGTATAAGGACTGCTAAAAGTAGATGTGGGACACATGTCATATGAGTATAGTAAGCAGGGCCCATGTGAGAGTAGAAGCAGTTCAAGGTGTAATAAGTATGTGTGTGGTGTGTAATGAGTATGTGTGTAGTGAAGTAGAGGAGGTGAAGGTGATATAGTGAAGGCAAGATAGAGTTGGGGAGGAGCCTGAACCATAAAGAGAAAAGAAATAAGGATGTCCAGCATCCTAAGATAGGTAGAGATCAACACAGAGCACCAGTTTACTGGCTGTTTTCTCATCTCCCTCTCACTTGTCTTCTCACTCACCTCATGCATCCCTGTGGTTTGGAACCTCACCTTCATGAGAGTTCATCAGCAGTGTCCATGTTTAATGCAGAATTGTCATAAATGACAGTTGAGTAGGAGATTGTTAGGAAACATTGGTATGTACACTACTATGTTATACTGACACAAAGATGAAGATGAGGAATGTGCCACTTCAGAATGGGCTGCCATAAAGTATGAATATAGACATGGCTTCTGTCTTGTGTTGGTTTTTCTTGAAATTTATCTTCATAGGATACTGTGCATACCATAGCTACATACAGAGTATATTCTACCTTATATCTCATCTCATTTTATCTCTCTTCCACTGGCTACTTGCTGTACCAGTAGGCATTCACATGGGTTTATTTATTTGACTCACTTCATTCCCCTTCTGGGACACTCTTTGTTTTTCATAGTTGGTGTTGGTTTTCCTTGGCCATTTACCTCACAGGATGCTGTGCATATGGTATTAAGGAGGTTGCTTGGAAATAGAGTGGCCAACTGTAGAATGAAGAGAAATGTATTCTACAGGGGGAAATAGTGAGAAAACATATAAGACAAATGGTGTAGCAAGAGAGTATTGACCTCAATCTCTTTGTAGAAGACTGTGCTAAGAATGGCCTATTGGATGGTCTTAGGGAAGGTTTGCAATAACTATACCCCTGGTAACAAGGTAGTTGTTGTGCACTTAATAAGTGTAGTAAACATTCCTGATGATGATGAAGAGTGGGATCAACAAAATAGTGATGAGGATGATTCCACCAATGACTAAACAAGGATCCAGAGTGACAAGTTTAGGATGTCTTAGCAACACTTAGAGTGACTTAGGAATCTTAGACTTGGTTCTTAGAGAATGAAATGAGATTGTAGTGAGCTTAGGTCAAGCACAGCATAGGAAAATCCCTAGATTATGAAGTTGACAAGACTGGGGTTTAAGACCACCAGTCTTTCAACTACTTATACAAAACCAGAGTCCTAAAGATAGTACAAGTAATTAAAGTTCACAGGTCAATGATGATTGCACAGCAATCAACAAGATCATGTGACTAAGATGCATCTGTAGTGAACTAAGTAAATGTAGTCATAAGCATGAGAAATGAGAGATAAACAAAGATAAATAAAGATGAAAGGAAGATACTTGGAGCTAAGCTCACACTCTAGTATGTATATACTAAAGTACTATAAAGGAAAAGAAATAGAGTCCTTACTATAAGTTGGAGCTAAGCTCAACAACTGTAGTTAATACTACACTTATAGTAAGTAAGATAAAAGAAAAAGAAAAAAGAAAACCAAGTCTGTTATGAGGTGCCTAAGCAAGTACCTCATAACAGACTGAGGGAAAAGAAAACTATCAAAGGAAATTTTTCAGTCAAGTAGGGTCCATCCATATCATCCCTGAGTCCTGCAAGAGGTCTGTGTGGCACTGTTGTGCTATTCATGCTATCACAATGTCACATGTTCACTGTCACATGTTGCTGTAAACTCCAACATATGGATATTATCTCCTGAGTTGCACTTTTGTTGCACTTTTGTTGCATACTCCCTTATATCTCCAGTTCTACATGGGTTTATTTACTTGACCCACATTTTTCCTCTTATGGGATACTCTTTGTTCTTTATAGTTGAAGGTTCATCCTAACTCTATCTCACTTCACTATATCTACTTTACTCTGTTGTCTATCCACCTCAGCACTCTTTGACATCTGCTGAGGTGGGTTCCATATCATGCACTCCTCTCTTTCTAGTCTGACAGCTACCTCACTCTGCACAGTTGCTCTTTTGTCACTCTTTTGTTACATACTCTCTCACATCTTTATATGTTCTCTCTTTCTCATCCCAGCTATGTGGTTGTCATGGAACAATGTTCTATATCTCTTGCTCTGCCTCTGTGGCATAGAGCTGTTTATCCAATATCATACTATGGATTTTATCAGTTAGGACTCCTCTTGAACTCTATCTTGTCCTACTATATCTTTTTCCTTGTCTTGTCCCTAATACTTTTCTCTTGTTGCTGAGGTAGGGAACTCATCTTCTTCCTCTTACATTTCTTCTGACTAATACCCATTCTTCTAGTTGTCCCTTCCTACCTCAGCATGAGCTAGAAGTGCTGAGGTATAGGCATAAAGTGGAAGAAGATATATGGTAGAGCAATGATATAGTTCAAGAGGAGCTCTAACTTTTGAGAACAAAGAGATATCCCAAAAGGGAAAGAAAAGATGGAACAATTATCACAAGAGTCAGGCCATGTGATAACTAACCAGCACAGCAAGTGACTGGTGGTAGGTAAGTGTTAAAGGACAATAATGGACTGTGTGGATTGCAACAGAGGCTACTCTAGACACCACACTAAGTGGGGGACTGAAGTCCGAAGTGAGCAACTAGGTAAACAAGATAGGAAGATAATGACAGTACCTGAAGTCCAAAGTGAGCAACTAGAGAACTAGCTGCACCACCGAGGACTCCTTTATGCTACACGTAACTGTGGAGTTAGAACTATATGAGTGTGCCACATGTACGTGTGAAGTAGCGAGTCAAACCCATGAGCACAAATAAAGATATAAGTAAATGTAACACAAAGTCTGGAAATCTGAAGATAGGAAAGTTGGTGAAGAACCTTATATAACAACAGTAAGATAAGCCAAAAGAAAGAGGAAGACATACATGGTATGTAAATGTATGTGTACAGCATCATAAGAGTCATAAAAAACCAACATACTATACTGTGTCACACTTACAGCCACTCTTGTCACCTGGTCTGTGTGCACCACTCATTTGTATATAAAGCAGCCATCTTGTATCTTGATCAATAACACTTCTGATGTTCTCCTTTTCTCTCACTTGCATGACTCAGAACACCAGTTTATATTGAAGGAGGTTGCTTGGAAATGAGTACAGCTGACTGTAGAAAGAAGAGAATATATTCTACAGGAATAAATAGTGAGAAATCATAAAATGTGAATAATGTATGAGTAAGTACTGACCTCAATCTCTTCATAGGAAACTGAGGCAAAATAAAACTATGCAAGGAAATTTTTCTATAAAGTAGGGTCCATCTGTAGTGTATGTAGAATAGAGTTCAAGCAGAGTGTAGTAAGAGCATGGTAGAGGAGATGTATGTGGGTGAAGTGGATAAGATAAGATATAGATTGAGTGATGTAATAAATATGTGCATTAAGTATGTGGGAGGTTGGCTGAACAAAACACAAAAATCTCTAACACTTCCTCAGCATCAGTACCAAAAATCAACATTACACTTGAAGGTGCTGAAAACTATCATCAGTGGGCAAATGTTGTCAAATCAGCACTTATCATCATGGGAGTGTGGTATACCATTTCCAAACCCTCCATTGTCACTATCACCAGCACTCAGGATATAGAAGGAGGTCCTCCAATCACCACAGTTATGAACAAAGATGAAATACAAACCTGGCACAATAACAACAGTATCACAAAAGCCATCATCTCCATGCACTGTGGAACACAACCTTCAGTTATGATCACCTCCAACACCATTCTTGCACAACAAGCCTGGGATATGCTGAAAAACATATATGGCAAGCAATCTGCTACCTCTACCTTCATCAAGTTTTAAGTGTTATTTGTTACAAGGCACTTGCTTAGGCACCTCATAACAGACTTGTTTTTGTTAGTTGTTTTGTATGTTCCACCACTTTCATTTGGCTTTCTCCTCACTCATTGTACACTCACTCCACCTACACACACTCACTTACACATATACATGCAATACTTACATTTTATCTCCTCTACTACCTCCTTGGACTTCACACAGCATGACCCACTCACTACCCTGGGACAATGCATGTCCCTCCTACATATGGGCATCCTTGTACTTTCCTACTTACTCTCCACTCTAACTATATTCACAGACACTACATAAGATGGCTTTTACCACTACATTTACTCAGATGTCTTTCACTCAGTCTAAGTAAGTACTCCACTTTCCCATCTTTACTACTGTCTCACAGCCTCTGTGGCAGTCTCTGTTCATGCAGGTTATGGCAGGCAGTAATGACTAGGGGAAACATAAGCACCAAGTCTATATAATCCTCACATAGGGAGAATGAAGGTAGCATGACTGCAGCTGCAGCAGCAAGATGTAATGTGAGCAACAGTAGGTTGCCACAAGGTGAAGAGAGAGTGCTGCAAGGCTTTGTGAGAAAGAGTCAGAATAAGATGTAGAAGTGAAGTACTCACTCAGTTGTCTGTAAGATGACAACTGAGGAGTAGTAAGATGTGTAGCACATCTTATATAGTGTTGTAGAATATGGTTAAGGCAGAGAGGCAATGTGTAAGTACAAGGATGTCCAAAGATATGTAGGATGCATGTCATCCAGAGTATGTGTGGTGTGGGAGAGCTCATAGAACCCTGCTGGGGTTGAGAAGAAGTGGAATAGTGTCATATGTATATAAATATGAGTAAGTGTAGGAAGGGAAGTAATGCCAAATGAAAGGTGTAGAGTAGAGATTGTAACAACACATGAATGTTCAACAGTCTCTACTACCTGGTGTCACCATACTGCATTCATCATCTCTTTCACCATGCTGCAGTCATGCTGCCTGCCTCTCTCTCCCTATTGGGAGTATCATATGTCATATCCCTGTTATATAACATAGTTGCCACTGCCTGCCATAACCTGCACATACAGTTTTCCTTCTCTTTTCTTTCTTTTCTTTCTTTTTTTTTAACCTTACTTACTATAAGTGTAGTATTAACTACAGTTGTTGAGCTTATCTCCTACTTATAGTAAGGACTTCCTTTATAGTACTACAGTATTTATATACCAAGTTGTGAGTTTTACTCCAAGTACTATAAAGCTTCTTTATCTTTCATATTTTCTTTATTTATTATAACATTTACTTGCTAAGGACCATCACTATACAATTAGCAAGGACTCATCTGATCTTGTCTCTATTTACCTTTGTGTATCTCTGGTTCATTTCATGCTTGTGGCTACATTTACTTTAGCTTACTATGGATGTGTCTCAGGTCACATGACTCCATTGGTTGCTGTGCAATCATTGTTGACCTGTGAACCTTATTTACAGTTACTATTCTTAGGACCCCAGTTTTGTATAAATAGTTGAAAGACTGGCAGTCTTAAATGTCTTGTCAACTTCACAATCTAGGGATTCTCCTATACTGTGCTTGACCTAAGCTCACTACAATCTTGCTGTACTTGTTAAAGAATGAGGTCTAAGATCTCTCTAAGTGTCACTAAGACACCCTAAACTCATCACTCTGGATCCTCATTTAGTCATTGGTGGAATCATCCTCATCACTATCTTGTTGATCCCACTCTTCATCATCATCAGGAATGTTTACTACAATTATCAAGCACATACCAACTATCTTGTTACTGCTAAGAGCAGCCTATTGGATGGCCTTAGGGAAGGTCTGATATGATAATACCCCTGGTAACAAGGTAGTGGATATGAGCTTGATAGACATAGTAACTGTTCCTGATGATGATAAAGAGAGGGATCAATGATATAGTGATGAGGATGATACCACCAATGACTTAATGAGGATCCAGAGTGATGAGTTTAGGATGTCTTTAGCAACACTTTAAGTGACTTAGAGATCTTAGACTTAGTTCCTGAGAGTGAAGCAAAATGAAGAGTGAGCTTAGATCAAGCACAGTATAGGAGAATCCCTAGATTGCAAAGTTGACAAGACTGGGTTTAAGACTGCCAGTCTTTCAACTACTTATACTAATCCAGAGTGCTAAGTATAGTAGGGTTGCACAGCAATACATGGTAATGTGCAGTAGTGCACAGTAAGTTGCATCCATTGTGTAAGTAATGTGACTTAGCCACAAGTGTGAAATGAACCTAGAGTAAACAAAGACAAATAAGGATGAGAAAGATGAGTCCTTGCTAATTGTATAGTAATAGTCCTTAGCAAGTAAATGTTATAATAAATAAGAAAGATAAAAGAGAAAAAGGATAAGTCTTTATAGTACCTGGAGCTAAGCTCACACTTAAGTATGTAAATACTTAAGTACTATAAAGAGAAAAGAAATGAGTCCTTACTAAGTAAAGTGGAGCTATGCTCACACTTGTAGTAATAATACTACACTTTACTAGTAAGTAAGATGTAAGAAAAGAAAAAAAGAAAAAAGAAATGCATTATGAAGTGCCTAGGAAAGTGCCTTGTAACAGTTACCAGGGGTATATGTGAGGCTGATTGTGAGCACAGGCTTGGGCAGGCAATGAGGACTGATAAGATGATTATAGCATTGAGCAGCACATTCCCCAAGGGGGAGAGAACAGATGTCAAGTCTGCAGTGGGTAAGAAGTACCATGAACGCAGTAAGGGTGACATGGTGTAGTGAGAGACACTGCAGGGAAGTGATAAGAGGGTTGTAGTAGATAAGATAGGGATGTACTCACTCAGATGTGGAGGTAAGATGTCTGAGGAGTTGGTAGCATAGAGTATCTATCTTATATAGTGAATGTGTGAAAGAATTGGAGTGGAGTGTGTAGGTGAAATACAATGACTACTAAAGTGGGAGGGATGCGTGTCATCCCAGAGTGAAGTGTGGGGTGTGACCACCCTTGGGAATGTAAGTGGTCCAAGGAGTGGGAAAGAAGGTGATGTGAGTATTTTGTATGTAAAGAGTACATGTGTAGGAAGTATGAGTGAGGTGAAGCCAAACAAAATGTACATGTGTGCCAGTCTTCAACAGCCCCCTGTGTTTGGCGAACCCATGTCAACCAGCCCAAGGGCGGCATGTTGCATGATGAACATGACACATGGCAGGGATTTCATGAGGCAGTTGGCCAGAATGGAAGTGGACGGCAGGTGAATGAGAGTGACAATGCCACATGCAATGCACTTGTGGATGTGGTGATGCTTGATATTGATATGCTTGGACCCCTTGCCAATGGCCAGGTTATTGGCCAGGTCGATGGAACCCTTGTTGTCACCAAAGATAGTGAGAGGGAGGGAGAAGGGAATCCCGAGCTCTGTGGTGAGGTAGCTGTACCACATGGCTTGCTCAGTGGCTTGGGACAGTGCAATGTACTCCACCGCAGTAGAGGAGAGAGATACAACCTGCTGTTGGTGTGATGACCAAGCAATGGTGCCACTGCACAGGAGGAAGATGTGAGTGCCAGTTGAATGATGATCCAAAAGGGAAGCAGCCCAGTCAGAATCAGAGTGTGCACAGATGGTAGCATTGCATGCACCATTGTAAGAGAGGGCCAGTGATGTCATGCCTGCAAGGTATCGAAGGACATGTTTGGTGGCTGACATGTGTTTGGGTGCAGGGTTGGATGCATAGTGGGCCAAAGAGTTGATGGTGTACATAATGTCCAGGCAAGACATGACTGCTGTGTACATGAGACTCCTGATGACTTGTTGGTATAGTGTATGCGTTGATGCAGTGGTGATTCCTGAGAAGGGCACCAGTGCTGTGGACAGAGGCAAAGGGGTGCAGGTAGTGTTGCAGTCTGCCATCCCAAAACAGTGTATGATGCTTGAAATGTAGTGTGACTGGCATAGGGAGAGGTGGTGTTGAGCATGGTCATGATTGACTTCCAGACTGAGGTAGGATGTCCTTTCACCAAGATCCATCATTTAAAAGGAGGTGGCCAGGGCATGTTTGAGTTCTAGTACCTCTGCAAGATTGCTTCCGAAAATTGTGATGTTGTCAACATATAAGACTAAGAACAGATATGAGTTGGTGTTGTGCCTAACATAGAGTCCTCTGTTGGAGGAGATGTGATGAAGGTCACATTCCCCAAGAGATGCATCCATTTTCATGTTCCATTGCCATGCAGCTTGCTTGAGCCCATAAATGGACTTGTGCAGGCAGCAGACCTTGTTGGCAAGGTCAGGGATTTCGAATCCTTTGGGTTGGTGCATGTAAAGCTCTTCCTCGATGACACCATTGAGGAAGGCACTCTTCACATCCATAGAATGAATGTGCCAGTCATGGGCTGTGGCAAGGGCAAACAGGAACTGGAGCAATTCAAATCACGTGACAGGGGAGAAGACTTTGTTGTAGTCCACTCCATGTATCTGTTTAAATCCTTTAGCTACTAGTTGGGCACAGAACCTGCCTTCATTCTTGAGTTTAAAAACCCATTTATTTGGGATGGCAGTGCATTTGGGTGGTAGATCTGTGAGTGACCACATGTTCATGCCCTCTAGCATGGCCAATTCATATCGACAGGCAGTGTCCCATTCAGCATGGTCTGGTGATGTGCATACTTCCCATAGGGTGAGTGGGTTGCCAGAGGTAGCGGCAGTGGCAAGTAGTGCAGATAGAGATGGTCCTGCACTGGGTGTGGCAAATATGTCTTCCTCACTATCTGACAGAATCTGCAGGACATTGGTGTAAGTACACTTGCCATACATGCTTTTGCTGTATCGTGCTGGTGGCCTCATTGTTCACATGGACCAGCATGGTGGAGGTGCTGTGATGATGGGGGCAGTGAGAGCAGGAGTCCCAGTGGGTGATGAGGGTGGTGGTGCTGGTGTGACAGGACTGAGCATGGTGTATATGGGTTCGACCTCACCTGACAGTGCTGCTCTGCATGTGTGGCCATGACCCGTATCAGCGTTGTATCCCACACAAGGGATAGTGATTGCTGGTGCATGGTCTGAGAACCATGTTGCCTGAGTTTGAGATGGTATGGGTGGTGCGATGGATGGTGGTGTAACTGGGAGTGTGGGTCCATGCAAATGTACAGGGGATGCTGGTGTGGGAGCTGGAGCCAGAGCTGGAGCTGGAGAGAGAGTGGTTGTGTCAGTAGTTCTGGTAGTGACTTGTGGAGTGGGAGCTACTGGTCATGGTGTTGTCATGTCTAGGTCAGAGTCACTTTCACTATCTGACATTTCTGAGCTTGATTTATCGCAATCTGTGGGCTTGTGGGGATGGAATAATGAGGTTGGTGGTGCTGGGCCTGTAGGTAGTGATTGTGGTCAAAGAGGAAAATGTTCTTCGTCAAAGATGGCATTGTGAGATATTACTACCTTGTGCATTGTGTGATCCCAAAAGCGCCATGCTTTGGATCCATGTTCATACCCAATAAAGACCATTGGTTTTGCTTGTGCCTCAAGTTTTGTGCGTCGTTCTCTGGGAGTTGCTACATATGCAAGGCATCCAAATGCACAAAGGTAGGATACGTCTGGGACTTGCATAGTCCACAGAAAAGAGGGGCTTTGCCAATTTTGAGCACATTGTGGGATTCAGTTGTATATGTGTACTGCTGCCTGTAATGTGTACTCCCAAAAACCTTCACTCATGTGTGTGTTATGAAGTAGCAATAATATTGAGTTGATTATTGTCTGGTTCCACCATTCAGTGTGACCATTTTGTTCTGGTGAGTAGGGTGCCATAAGTTGGTGTGTAGTTCTGGTGCACTGTAGTATTCCATGAACTGATGCGTTAACATATTCTCCCCCACAATCACTTCTGAGAAGTTTTCGTTCAGTTTGAGTTTCAGCCCAGTCGAGGTATACTTCTAGTGCACTTGAAAACCTATCTTTGGACTCCAGTGTGAACACGACTGCAAACCCAGAGTGATCATCTATAAAAGACACAAAGTAATATGAACCCTGAATTGAGTGAATATGTAGTGGTCCAACCAGGTCCAAATGGATAAGGTCCATGATATGCTCTGCACATTTAGTTGATGCATGGAAGGGTTTGTGTTACGAGGCACTTGCTTTGGCACCTCGTAACGCAGTTATTTTTCTTTCTTCTTTTTTATTTTATCTTACTTACATAGTAAAGTGTAGTATTATTACTACAAGTGTGAGCTTAGCTCCACTTTACTTAGTAAGGACTTATCTTTCCTTTTCTCTTTTATAGTACTTAAGTATTTACATACTTAAGTGTGAGCATAGCTCCAGGTACTATATTAGACTTATCTTTTCTCTTTTATCTTTCTTTTATTTATTACAATATTTACTTGCTAAGGACTATTACTATACAATTAGCAAGGACTCCCCTTTCTCGTACTTATTTATCTTTGTTTACACCAAGTTCATTTCATGATTGTGGCTGAGCCACTATCATCACATGGATGCGTACTTACTGCGCATTACTGCGCATTATCGTTTACTTACTGTGCTTTACTGCGCAACTGTACTATAGTTAGATCACTAGTTTTGTATAAATAGTTGACAAACTGGCGGTCTTAAACCCCAGTCTTGTCAACTTCGCAATCTAGGGATTCTCCTTATACTGCGCTTGATTAAAGCTCGTTACAATCTCCCTTCACTCTCCAAAGAATTAAGTCTAAGACCTCTAAGTCACAGAATGTCGCTCAATGACATCTTACACTTATCATTCTGGATCCTTGCATCAATATCAGTGGAATTATCCTCGTAATCATCTCGTTGATTCCATTCTTTATCATCATCAAGAATCTCTATTACGTTCATCAAGCCAATATCCAAAACTTGGTTACTAGGAGTAACATTTAGACCTTCCCTAAGACCGTCCAATAGGCTGCTCTTAGCAGTTTGCACATGAGTTTGCCAGTGGCACATGCACCGCAAGGGCTGTGGACAGGTGTTGTAGTGGTGTCTGGGGTGAACCCATTGATGTTTTCACCATTGCACAGTTTGAGTATTAAGGCATGTGGTGTGTGGGTGAGGTGATTGTGCCACATTTCATATGATGGTTTTGTGGTATCTAGAGATGCTAGGGTGGAGTCAGCATTGATGGTAAGTGTTAGCCAATACATTCCACCACAAGGTGTTCCAATCGCAAGGGTAGATGTGTTGTTGTATATGCAGCATGTTTGGGATGTGTAGGTGACTTGGAGTCCTTTTGCTGTTAGTTGTGGTATGGATAGGAATTGAGACCTGGCATGGGGGGCATAGAGGACACATTGGAGTATGATTTTTTGGGGTTGTCCATTTACCATTGTAGTTGCTTCTACTGTCCCAATGCCTAAATAATCCATAGTATTGTTATCACCTAATTTGATAGTTCCCAGTGTGTTCATTACTGATCCTTTGACGAAGTCAGTGGGATGTGGGCTGATGTGGTCACTTGCCCCACTGTTGAGCATCCAGTCATTTTGTGTGTCAAAATAGAACAAAGCTGTGGGCTTGGTAGCCATCATATTCAGAGTAGGCTCATTGGGTGGTACAGGTGGAGGATCAACAATGATGGTATTGACAGTAGTGGACTTAGCAGTAGGTGTATTCCTCTCCCTTTTCTTTTCTGGGTGCAAGATCCAACAATACTCATCTGAATGTCCACTGGGCCCACATTTTGTACACATATAGCAGTTGGTTCTTGGTTTACCACAAGAAGTGAAGCCGGAGGATGTGAAAGAAGGTGTGGAAGTGTTTGAAGGTGCCATGAAGCTGCATGAGCACTGTGTGACTGATAGGATTGAACCTGAGGTTCCAGTGAGGTGATCTGATTCATCAATTATCTGTGCACATACATCTTCTGGTGTAACATTGTCTAGGGAGTCATTGGACATGATGTAAGCTGATACTATGTTGGACCAGGATGGTGGGAGTGCTGTGAGCATGATGATCATGAAGTCATTGTCCAAGATGGTGCATCCACTATCAATGAGCTGAATTCACATGAGCTTGAGCATGTCAATCTGTGCGATGAAGGATGAGTGCTCGTTAAACTTGAATGTTTGAATTTCTCATAGCTTGGTAAAAGTTGCTACAGCGCCTGGTGTACCATATTCAACTTTTAGCAGTGACCAATTTCAAGCAGCAGTGTTTTCATCTGAAATGAGATGGAGGCATAGGGGACTGACATACAGGCCTATAAAGTCTGTTGCTAGATTGTTGTTTTCATCCCATTGTTCTCTTTCTTCATTGTTTGTGATGTTGTCCTTGTCTTCATGAGTATGGGTCCACACTTCTCTGCTTGGGAGGGTTTCTGTTTCCATGACCTTCTGATACTTGGGGGTTGGTTTGTTGGTGATAACTGCTTTCCAAACCCCTGTGATGAGTAGGGCATTTTTGACAAGTGTGGACCAGGTTTTGTAGTTGGATGTGCCATCTAGTGTTGGTATGGTGGTTTTGGGTAAGGAGACAGTGTTGGTGGTTTGTATGAATGTGAATAGAATGATGATGATGAGGTAGGTGGTGTTGACTGAGCCTGCCATGTGCTGGGCAGGGCCCATAACCTGTGAGCACAGGCTTAGGCAGGCAATGAGGACTGATAAGATGATTATAGCATTGAGCAGCACATTCCCCAAGGGGGAGAGAACAGATGTCAAGTCTGCAGTGGGTAAGAAGTACCATGAATGCAGTAAGGGTGACATGGTGTAGTGAGAGACACTGCAGGGAAGTGATAAGAGGGTTGTAGTAGATAAGATAGGGATGTGCTCACTCAGATGTGGAGGTAAGATGTCTGAGGAGTTGGTAGCATAGAGTATCTATCTTATATAGTGAATGTGTGAAAGAATTGGAGTGGAGTGTGTAGGTGAAATACAATGACTACTAAAGTGGGAGGGATGCGTGTCATCCCAGAGTGAAGTGTGGGGTGTGACCACCCTTGGGAATGTAAGTGGTCCAAGGAGTGGGAAAGAAGGTGATGTGAGTATTTTGTATGTAAAGAGTACATGTGTAGGAAGTATGAGTGAGGTGAAGCCAAATGAAATGTATGTGTGTGCCAGTCTTCAACACTGATGCTATGTTGAAGCCAAACAACTGAAGAAGCTAAAACAACAAAAGAACAATCACACTTTGACTAGTGGATATCCCAGATATCTTAGAATATAGTAAATAAGAGGAGAGAAGAGTACTGTACCTAGCAGATATCCCAGATGATCAGAACTGGAGAATAAACCACTAGGAGTCCTACATATATATAGTACTCTGAAGTGTGCACAGACCATGCAGTACAGTATAGGGCTGGAGTATAAGAAACTATAGTAATGATGTCATACCTAATAATAGAGGGGACACATAAGTGCTGACTGAGGCTCCACAGTAACTGTGGGAGTGATTGGTGATACTCTGCAGCAGGTGTGAGAAGGATTGGTGAGCATCTGCAGCAAGAGTGAGAAAACAAGTCATAGCTAAAGATAGAATGGGCCAATCAGAGATCAAATGACATATGCATCATTGGCTGATAAAGACAAAGAAAAGGAATGCATGACCATGGGAATCACTTTGATAGATCAGGAGCAATTGTAAGATCTATGGCAATAGAGATATAAGAAAATAGAGGAAAATGAAGAGAAAAATATGGAAAATAATAGTGGCCTGACAGTATAGTCATCACAAACTTTCCCTAAGACCATCCAATAGGCTGCTCTTAGCAGCACCTAGACTGTGATGCTCCACCTCCTGACTGGCATTGACTGGCTCAGCCATTGCCTGGCCATCAGCAGGCTTGAGCCTGCCTTGTCAACAATGACACACCTGTTGTGCATTGCTCCCAGCATCTCACCCACCATCCTGACCACTTTTGTGGCAGTGCCTATGGTCCTCAAGAATTTGTGGATATCCTTGGCAAGCAGGGCATGGATGGCAGCAACAATGACATGTTTGCAATGCCTCAAGCCAGGCCTTCAATCTCCACCATTCTCTCCCACACCATCTTGCACAATCTACTCACTCTAAAGCAAGCCCTCTCAGGCCCCAATAGCAACTCCTGGCACTCTGCTTGCAATGAGGAACTCACTTCCATGCATGACCTTCAAACCTGGGAACTCATTGACTTACCTCCAGGCCACAACTTGGTAGGAAACAAGTGGGTTTTCAAGCAAAAGGCTGATGGATGATACAAAGCACATCTGGTAGCAAAAGGGTATACCCAGGTACAAGGGGTTGACTACAATGAAATGTCCTCCTCAGTTGCACATTTTGAGTCCCTATGCACACTCCTGGCCATTGTGCCCTTGAAGACTGGGAAGTTCATTCCATGGATGTCAAATCTGTGTTCCTCAATGGTGACTTAGATGAGGAAATATACATGGACCAACCTCAAGGTTTTGTTGTCCCTGGGACAGAGGGAAAAGTGTGCCACCTCACAAAGGCTATCTATGGGTTGAAGCAAGTGTCTCATCAATGGCATCACAAAATGCATGGTTCTCTTCTCAATTTCTCTCTCATCTGCACACTCTCAGACTCTGGTATCTACATCTCCACCTCTTCCTCAAAACCCCTCATCATTGTTCTCTATGTTGATGACATTACCATCCTAGGAGGATCACTTGAAGAGGTAGAAGCATGCAAGGCAGTACTGAAGACTATCTTCCAGATGATGGACTTAGGAGAGATCAAGTCATATCTGGGACTTCATGTCATGCAGGATTGCTCCAAACATACTCTGGACATAGAGCAAGAGGTGTATATTGGTGACCTCCTCAATTGTTTCCAGATGGAGGACTGTAACCCCACTGCAACACCTTTCCCTCCAGGTGTGACACCCACCAAAGCTGGCAATGACTACACTGCACCATTGTTACTCTGCAGTGATTACCAGCAATTGATAAGGTCCCTGCTCTATGCAGCCATCATCTCAAGGCCTGACATCTCCTTTGTGGTCATGAAGTTGCCTCAATTTCTGTCCAATCCCTTACTGTCAGGACACATTTTATGCCCTTTTCATTTTATATTCCGTTTATATTTTAATTTCTTTTATGTTTCTCTTGATTAGATAAGATATGATCATCTTATCTTCATTTGTACTGATCTTATCCTATCTTATATCACTTACTGTTATTGCAGGTCTAGGCTATTCTAGATGGGCTGGTTCTCATGGATGCTGCACATCCCTTTATCTTGTACTGCAGTTGTATACTGTCTGACCTGCCCTGTGTTGAATATTTTGTGTGTACTATACTATTTCATTTGGCTTCACTCCATTACACATACACATGTACTCTTGACACAACACATCACCTCTACTATATCTCCATGCTGTCTCACTCCACTTCCTTCTCTGGGACAACATGTGTCCCTCCCACATATAGTAGCTATTGTGCTTTGTCACTATACTCTCTGCCCCAACTATTCTATATAAGGTGGACATACTACTATACATCTCTCCAGATGTCTTCTACACAGTCTGAGTGAGTACTGTTGAAGATTCTCTCATGTGTACTATACTTCTTCATTTGGTCTTCTCTCCATGCATGTACACTTTACATATTTGATACATATATCACCACATACTCCATTTTCCCTCAGACCACACTTCCACTTGTATGTCCAAGCACCCACACACATACTTTGGGATGATGCACATCCCTCCTCATTATGGTAGTTGTTGTATTCACTTCACCCACACTCTGCTTCAACTCTACTGCTAAGAGCAGCCTATTGGATGGTCTTAGGGAAGGTCTATAATGTTACTCCTGGTAACCAAAGTTTGGATCTGAGTTTGATGCACGTAATAGAGGTTCCTGATGACAATGAAGAGTGGAATCAACGAGATGGTTATGAGGATAATTCCACCAATAATGATACGAGGATTCAGAGTGACGAGTGTAAGATGTTGTTTTTAGTGACGTTTTAGTGGCTTAGAGATCTTAGACTTAGTTCTTAAAGGATGAAGCGAGATTGTGACGAGCTTAGGTCAAGCGCAGTATAAGGAGAATCCCTAGATTGCGAAGTTGACAAGACTGGGGTTTAAGACCACCAGTCTGTCAACTATTTATACAAAACTAGCAATCTAACTATAGTAAAGTTACACAGTAATGCACAGTAAGTAAACAATAATGTGCAGTAAAGCGCAGTAAGTATGTGTCCATGTGATATTAGTGGCTCAGCCACAAGCGTGAAATGAACAAGGTGTAAACAAAGGTAAATAAGAGCGAGAAAAGGGAGTCCTTGCTAATTGTATAGTAATAGTCCTTAGCAAGTAAATGTTGTGAATAAATAAATAAAGAAAGATAAAGAGAAAAAGATAAGTCTAATGTAGTACTTGGAGCTAAGCTCACACTTAAGTATGTAAATACTTAAGTACTTAAAAGAGAAAAGAAAATGATAAGTCCTTACTAAGTAAAGTGGAGCTAAGCTCACACTTGTAGTAATAATACTACACTTTACTAGTAAGTAAGATAAAAAAGAAAAAGAAAAAGAAAATACATTACGAGGTGCCAAAGCAAGTGCCTCATAACATCTACCTACAACTACTATATAAGATGGGCACTCTACTGTACAACTTCCTCAGACATCTTACCATTGTGTCTGAGTAAGTTCTCTCCACCCTATCTTATTCTCATCTCTTACACTCTCCTGTAGCTCTCTTCTCTCTACTGCATGTGGCACCTTCTGTGTCCACATCTACTCTTACCACTGCAGATGCTATCTGCCCTTCTGTCCCCTATTGGGGTTGTTCACATGCTGCTCATCATATACAACACTTTTGTCCTTGCCTGCCCAAACCTGCATGTACAAGTACCACTTACTTCTACCATCTTATCCTCTCTTACACTTCCCTGCAGCTGTCTCTATCTCTCACATCATATTGCTTCTGCATTCACTTCATCTCTATCTGCTGCAGATGATACCTGCCCTTCTATCTCCTATTGGGGTTATCTACATGTTGCTCATCACATATAACATCTTTGTCCTTGCCTGCTCAAACCTGTGCATACACCCTGTAGCTACTGTGCTGGTCTGTGCACACTTTAGAGTACTATAAGTGGCTCAGTAATATAGTGAATAAACCCCAACCTGACATAGCTGGATTATCCTTTCTTTTGGTTCATTCCTTAAGAGAGTGCACCCAGCTTCCCATCAGGGATATGTCAGACTAGCATCTTACACTTACCACTCCATCTATCCCTAGCATGCCATATCCTTCACTATCTCAAAGGCACCATCCACTTCCACATACAATATGGTGGTGACCAGGGTACCAGTGTTATTGGGTATTCTGACTCTGACTGGGTGGCAGATCAGTGTTGACAATGGTATATGTCTACTAGACAGCTCCTTCTCTTTTCATCTTCAAATACTATACATGTGCACATGCACATACATGACTACACATTACTATAACTAGTCAGTAGTGGTACAAACAACAATAAGAACTCTTCTAGTTCTCCTCCACACATGGCCTGTCATCAACAATCAGGATGATAGGAAATCAGTTGGTGTGTACACATTCCTACTGGGAGGTGGAGCCATTGCTTGGTCATCACAAATGTTGGTTTTTTCATTACCTTATGATGCTGATCACACCGTTTACTTATTAAGTATACTTATCTCCATCTCATCTTATTGGTATTTCTTTTCTCTTTATGGTTTGAGCTCCCCTTAAACTCTATCCTGCTCTTACTATATCTTCTTTACCTTGTCTTTGTCTCACCTCAGCACTTCTGCATGTGCTGAGGTGAGTATCTCTTCTGCTCTCTGAGCTCTCTTCTGACATACCTGCTCTATGCAGCTCTCTCTTTCTTCTGTGTACCCTCTACCATCTGGTACACATTTTCTCTTATCTTATGAGTCTCTCTCTAGCTGTCTCTCTAGCCTTCTGGACTGTTGTCCTCTTGGCTCTTTTATCTCCACCTGGGCTCACAAGCCTATCTCTACACAATGATATTCAACCTGCTGTTTGCCACTTTGCCCATGTTTTAATAACAAAAGCAACACACAGTATCACTTTCATTTTTTCTTTCCCTCTTTTACTTTATGGTGATAATAAGGGCTCTGTGAGGCCAACACTATGTCAAAGCCAAACAACTGAAGAAATGCTAAAGGCAACAAAAAGGACAATTGCACTTAGACTAGTGGATATCCCAGATATAGTAAAAGAGGAAGGAGAACTGGTACTTGTGCATGCAGGTTCAGGCAAGCAAGGACAAGTATGACAAATGAGATTAGATAAACACTAACTTGTGAAAGGGAAGTGATGGCAATCATAGCTGCAGCAAGAGTGGGGTTGTGAATGCAGTAAGCAATGCAACATGGTTTAAGTATGCTGCAGGGAAGAGTAAGAATAGTATAAGATGGGAGTGAAGGAGATACTCATTCAGACAGTATAGTGGACATCTGAGGAGATGTAAGGTATCCATCTTATATAGTGTATGCTCTGTAAGGTTGGGGCAGAGAGTAGGTGGCAAGAGAACAAGGACTACCATAAGTAGTGCAATGCACATCATATGGAGAGTGATGTGGTGTGTGAGTGTATGTGGAGGTGTGGGTAGTCTGAGGAAGAAGAGAAGTACATGAAGACATAAGTGTATGTGTGCTAAGAGCAGCCTATTGGATGGTCTTAGGGAAGGTCTGATATGATAATACCCCTGGTAACAAGGTAGCTGATACATGTTTGATAAATGTAATAACCATTCCTGATGACAATGAAGAGAGGGATCAATGAGATAGTGATGAGGATGATGCTACTGATGACTAGTTGAGGGTCCAGTGTGACAAGTGTAAGTGATCTGAGCAATGCTTAAGTGACTTAGAGTTCTTAGACTTAGTATTTCAGAGTGAAGCAAGATGAAGATGATGAACAAGTTTAGATCAAGCACAGTTTTAGGAAAATCCCTAGATTGCAAAGTTGACAAGACTGGGGTTTAAGACCACAAGTCTTTCAACTACTTATACTAACTAAATATAGTAAGTTTGTGCAGTAAGGTGCAGTATTGCACAGCAATACACAATAATGTGCAGTAATGCACAGTAAGTCACATCCATTTGTGTAGGTAATGTGACTTTAGCCACAAGCATGAGATGAACATGAGATAAACAAAGGTAAATAAAAGTGAGAGAAAAAAGGAGTCCTTGCTAATTATATAATGATAGTCCTTAGCAAGTAAATGTTATAATAAATAAATTAAGATAAAGAGAAAAAGATAGGTCTAATATAGCACCTGGAGCTAAGCTCACACTTAAGTATGTAACTACTTAAGTACTATAAAAGAGAAAAGAAATATGAGTCCTTACTAAGTAAAGTGGAGCTGAGCTCACACTTGTAGTAATAATACTACACTTTACTAGTAAGTAAGATAAGAAAAAACAAAAGAAAAAGAAAAAGAAAAAGCATTACAAGGTGCCAAAGCAAGTGCCTTGTAACAATGTGTGTATGTAGTAATCAGTACATGCATGCATGTAAGGGAAAGCTGAACAAAAGGTATGTAGTGTGTATGCTGATATGTGCTGCAGTAGGGTGATGGCAGAATCTACCACTGTTACAAGGCACTTGCCTTGGCACCTCATAACACATTTCTTTTTTTCTCTTTTCTTTTTCATTTATCCTACTTACTAGTAAAGCATAGTATTATTACTACAAGTGTGAGCTTAGCTCCACTTTACTTAGTAAGGACTCATCTTTCTTTTATCTTCTACAGTACTCAAGTATTTACATACTTAAGTGTGAGCTTAGCTCCAGGTACTATATTAAGACTTATCTCTTTCTTTTTATCTTTCTTCATTTATTATAACATTTACTTGCTAAGGGCTATTACTTATACAATTAGCAAGGACTCATCTTTCTCATCTTTGTTTATCCTTGTTTATTTCTAGTTCATTTTTGTGCTTGTGGCTAAGTCACATTACTTACACAACAGACATGACTTACTGCACATTCATTGTTGATTGATGAACTTTACTACACTTAGAACTCTGGTTTGATATAAGTAGTTGAAAGACTGGTGGTCTTAAACCCCAGTCTTGTCAACTTCACAATCTAGGGATTCTCCTATACTGTGCTTGATCTAAGCTCACTATTGTTAAATATTCATACATTGTTACTTTACTATGCTTATACTTATGATACTTTTCATCCAGCATTACCCTTTACACACACACTTACATACTTATGACACTACTAAACTTCCACTTCCATACACATCCCCACATTACTTATACTCTGGATGACATGCATCTTCTACACATATGGGTATCCTTGTACTTTAGGATTATCTCTCTGCTCTAACTCTCCTTTCCACACACTATATAAGATGCATACTTCACTATACATCTCCTCAGTCATCATCTTACAGACAACTGAGTGAGTCTACCACTTCTAACATCTTATCTTCTAGCTTATCACATTCCTGCAGCTCTCTTCTCATACATCGTGGCACTACCTTACTGTCCACACCTCTAACACCGCTCCAGCTATGCTGCTCTTTCTCTCCATACTTGGGGACCTTATACAATTGTCCTCCATGTTGTTCACAGTTCTAGTTGCCTGCCATAACCTGTGTGAACAACTATCACCTCACTTCCCTCTAAGAACTAAGTCTAAGATCTCTAAGTCACTCTAAGTGTTGCTAAAGACATCCTAAACTCATCACTCTGGATCCTTGTTTAGTCATCAGTGGTATCATCATCTCTGATCCCTCTCTTTATTGTCATCAGGAATGGTTACTACATCTATCAAGCACATATCAATTACCTTGTTACCAGGGGTATTATCATATCAGACCTTCCCTAAGACTAACCAATAGGCCACTCTTAGCAATCACAATCACAACAATTGCTGAGGGGTGTGAGTTGTAAGATCCTCTAGACACCAAAGTAACAGAAGTTAGTAGTTAAATGCAATAAATGTGATACTGTGACATGATGGGGTGACAAAAAAAGGGAGATATAACATGGATGCAACACAGATGCAATGCAATGGAGAACACAATGTAATAATAAATGTGACCTATGAGGTATGCACACTTTCTTGACTATGAGATACATAGAGGGAGGAGCAGAATGTGCTTTTCACAATCTGACTCAGATGGGAGAGGGGAGACAAATTGTGGGTGGGGGAAATCTATTTATTTCTGATGGACAACAAGCCCACTAAATACAAGTCTAGCTCCAAGACTGGAGCACAACAAAACAAAACAGAGAATTTACAGTGCAGGGTCAATCATAGGGATTATTGGAAATGAGGTGGGATCAATGAGATAGCAATAAGGATGATAGCTCCTGCTAAGAGTGGCCTATTGGATGGTCTTAGGGAAAGTTTGCAATAACTATACCCCTGGTAACAAGATAGTTGGTATGTGCTTGATAAGCATAGTAAACATTCCTGATGACAATGAAGAGTGGGATCAACAAGATAGTGATGAGGATAATTCCACCAATGACTAAATGAGGATCCAGAGTGATGAGTTTAGGATGTCTTAGTGACACTTAGAGTGACTAAGAGATCTTAGACTTAGTTCTTTAACAAGATTGTAGTGAGCTTAGGTCAAGCACAGTATAGGAGAATCCCTAGATTGCAAAGTTGACAAGACTGGGGTTTAAGACCACCAGTCTGTCAACTATTTATACAAAACTGGAGTCCTAAGAATAGTAACTGTAAATAAGGTTCACAGATCAACAATGATTGCACAGCAACCAATGGAGTCATGTGACCTGAGACACATCCATAGTAAGCTAAAGTAAATGTAGCCACAAGCATGAAATGAACCAGAGATACACAAAGGTAAATAGAGACAAGATAGGATGAGTCCTTGCTAATTGTATAGTGATAGTCCTTAGCAGGTAAATGTTATAATAAATAAGGAAAGAAAGAAAGAAGCTTTATAGCAAGTGCCTTGTAACAGCTACCCAGGAACAGCAAGAAGTGATGATTTTCCATCAAATGGTGGTGGCTGTGAATGGGCAGTAGCACATGACACAGACTGCACTGTCCTAAAGCATACTCAATGCTACTTGTGAGCAATATTCATCATCATTGGCCAAGAGGCCCCAGGGATTGTTGTCCACAATATGGCACCTCATTATCTAAATATATGGCTTTCCTTCCACCTGAGCCCTCCTTCTTAGGTTGCCATTATAATCAGATGATCCACCCTCCCCTGAAATATATATGCACAGTGACTTCCAAAATTGATTCAATGTTTTGCAATTTCTCATTGTTTGCTGATTAACTCAGGAACCAGAACAAATAAGACCAAATTATAAGTTGATGTCTGAAACTAGAACATCAGGGCTATGCATTGGAAAATGAATTACATAATTTGGATCAGTATCCATGGAGATACAGATAGTTCAATCTAGAATGTCATTGAGTCAATTTTGTAACTGGTTGTCAGAACTGTCAAAGTCTGACAGATGGTTGCTATAGAGATGTTATCATAGCAACCACTTCGACTAAAGTTATTTAAACACTGCCAACCCACTCAATGCTTTTCAATTCTCCCATGCACTCTATCTCCTCTGCTCAGAAGGAAAACATTATTGCTCTAGCCAGCAATGGTCAATCCACTTGTAAAATTGCTTCCTCTCTGGGTGTTAGCTAGCCTACAGTTGCCAGGGTCCTCCAAACATCCTTCCCAACCATCAGTAACCTCATCCTTTCAAGCTCTCTGCCACCTCTGAATGCACCATCATTACACAAATCACCACAGGAAAGGTTGCCAATGCTTCTTAGGCCACAAAACACATCAATTCCATTGTCCCCAACCCTGTCTTCTCACAAACTGTGCACTGAGTTCTTAAACAACATTCATTGAAGGCTGTAACAAAGAAGAAAAGACCACTATTCTCTGCAGTACATTGCAAGAAATGCTTAGCCTTTGCTCTGAAGTACCAAAACTGGACTGTAGAGGACTGGAAGAGGGTTATTTAGTCAGATGAGACCAAAATCAACAGAATTGGGTCAGATGGAAAGCAACAGGTTTGGAAGCAGGTTGGTCAAGGGCTGATTGATTGTGAGGTGCAGGGCACAGTGAAGTTTGGGGGTGGAAACATCATGGTATGGGGCTGTATGGGTTGGGAGGGAGTTGGAAGACTTGCAGATGTTGAGGGGAAGATGAATGCAGATCAGTATGTGAGTATTTTGGAGGACAACCTACTTCCCAGCCTGGAGGAATCAGGGTTTTCCATCAAGGATGTCATTTTTCAACAGGATAATGACCCCAAGCACACCTCCAAAAGGCCACCAAATGGTTTGAAGACAATGATATCAATGTTCTGGACTGGGCTCCACAGTCTCCAGACATAAACCCCATTGAACATCTGTGGCAACATATCAAAGGACAGCTGGGGGAGTATTCAACAATACCTAAAGGAGCTTGGGAGATTTGGGAGAGAGTGGCAGAGGTGTGGAATGAAATTCCACCAGTGTCAAAACTTGATTGAAAGTATGCCTAGAATACTTGAAGCAGTAATTAAGGCCAAGGAAGGTCATACAAAGTATTAGAATTCCTAGTTTCTGGTTTTTTGACAGGTAGTTACAAAATTGATTCAATGATACCCTAGATAAAGCTGTTTATATCTCCATAGATACTGATCCATAATTATGTAATTCATTCTCCAATGTATAGCCCTGATGTTCTAGTTTCAGACATCAACTTATACTTTGGTCTTATTTGTTCTAATTCCTGAGTTAATCAGCAAACAATGAGAAATTGCAACACATTGAATCAATTTTGGAAGTCACTGTATGTTTTTATTCTCAACCAAAGTCTTCTGTCTATCACTGAGCTAGGCTGGGTTCAAGTTTGGGTAGACCCCAACTTTAGCACAGGACAACTTGGTCACAGATCTGCACCCTGATATTGCTATTGATTGTGGCCATCCTGTACAGCCCTCCTCCACATGCCTGAAACATAGGTCACCATACTCACATGCAACCATTCCATGACATGACCAATGGCACCAAAGGCACAGATTCCATTGGCAGCAGTTAGTACACAATCATCATTCTGCACTGCATGGCATCCTCAATCCTCATGCACAAGCCCCCCTTCTCCTGAGCACTATCACACTACAGCTACTAATGTCTGTGCACCTCAGCTGTCTGCTTTATGGGTCTAGAGGGTACATGATCATATGGCTGCTTGCCACAGAGTAGCCCACACCCTGCATCTTCACCCCATGTCTGCAGCACCCCACAGCAACACCAAATTTGAGGATGTAGCAATGAAGCAGGAGAACATTTTGACACATTGCTGCAAGCCAATATAAGACATGTCTAGCTATGGCACTCTATGGTACAGTACTTACAATGCTACCTCAATATCATTTATAAGGGATTATGAGGTCATCTAAGGATGAATGGTGCTGTATACCCCTTTGTGGGATTTGTTGTATGCTTTCTAGCAGATATATTTATTGTAACTGAGTTTTCTCTGCACAGAAAACTAGCACAAAAAGGGACAATCTCAGCCTCAAAATACCCTCAAAGGGACTGAGGGAAATGAATCTATAAGCATACAGTACAGTGATAGTGGCAGATCAGGTGGCTTATGAACTGTATTTAAAAGACAGAAGCAAGCCTAAATATGTGTTTTCTGTTTTTGTTCAAAAGAGATGAAAGTTCATAGTCATGCATCAGCATTTGCTGAGTTTCCATCTATTTAAGAATGAGAGCATGGTTGTTAGTTAAAAATTCCATATGGTTTTTCTCACTTACCTGACTCTGCTACAATTGTGCACATGGCAGTGTGGCATGAGCATGGTGCACTACACACAGTGTGCCAGTGCACACATCCTGGCTTTTCACACTGCTGCTCACTGCCCCCATGCTGCATGTACTGGCTGCTCACCACTGCCATTTACTGCATGCATCTATGGGCTGCTCATTACACCTGAGCTTCTACCCACACACTACATGCATTTGGTGTACGTGCAGGAAATGGACTATAGTTGCAACAACAATATATGGCAATGACAACAGGTATAAGAAGTTCAACAGGTCTGCAGCTGCTACAGCAGTGTGAGATGTCATGAACACAGTAGGTGTCATGGTGCAGTAGTGAGAGATGCTGCATGTAAAGTGAGAGGAGAATAAGATGGAGATAGGGGAATACTCACTCAGACAACATGTAAGACGTCTGAGGGATTCATATAGTAGTTGTCCATCTTATATAGTAGGTACAAGTAGAGTTGGGGCAGAGTCTTGAGTGAGGAAAACAATGACTACCATAATGAGGTGGGATGCGTGTTGTCCAGAGTAGTGTGTGGAGTGTGAAGTGCTCAGACAAGTAGGCAGTCCAAGGAGTGGGAAGAGGAGTGATGTGTAAGAAGTATGTAATGTGTGTAATGAGAAGGGAAGCTGAACAAGTGGTATGTAGTGTGCACAGAGAATTTAACAGCCCCCTTCATTCAGTGAACCAATGGCAATGAGACCAAGAGCTGCACATTGCAGTTCGAAGGGAACTTGTGGCAGTGGCTTGGTCAGCATGTCATTGACAATGGAGGCAGATGGGAGGCATCACAGTGTAACTAGCTTCCATTTAACACATTGATGAATGTAATGGAACTTAATGTTGATATGTTTTTTGCCCTTTCCAATGACAGGGTTGTTGGCAAGGTCAACAGACCCCTTGTTGTCACCAAATATGGTGAGCAGCAGGGCAAGAGATAGCTGGATTTCTGATGTACCACACAGCTTGCATGGCAGTCTGAGATAGTGCCATGTATTCCACTTTGGTGGATGACATGGCAACAACACATTGGCAATGCAACAACCAGGAGATGGCTGCACCATTGAGGAAGAAAACAAATGCACCAACTGAATGGCAGTCTGACAGCAACACAACCCAGTCAGAGTTGGAGTGAGTGAATAAGGTGTGGGTGTGGGTGTTGTGATATAAAAGAGTGAGGTCGGTGGTGCTGGTGAGATATCACAGTACATGTTTTGTGGCAGTGTGATGTTTGGGCACAGGATTGGCTGAGAACCAGGCCAGGGTATTTACTGTGTATGTGATGTCTGGGTGTGATACAACAGTGGTGTACATTAGGCTCCCAACCACCTGTTGGTAGAGAGACTGCAGAGGCAGATGCAATGCCATTGAAGGGTATAAGACATGTCATGGGTGGCAGAGGTGTGGACATGGAGTTGCAGTCAGTGAGGCCAAACCATCACACAACATCATTGATGTATCTCAATTAGCAGATGGAGAGGGTGTGGTTTGAGTGATCACAGGTGATTTCAAGTCTGAGATATGTTGTGGTCTCACCTAGGTCTGTCATCTTGAACCTACAAGCAAGTGCACACTTGAGTTCAAGTACCTTATCCAGACTACTTCTGAATATCATGATGTCATCGAGATATAGTACTAGAAGTAAATATGAGCTTCCTGGTCTAACATACAATCCAGCATCAGCAGAGATTTGCTCTAGATCGAGCATACCAAGCGATTCATCCATCTTTGCATTCCATTGTCACACAGCTTGTTTGAGTCCATAGATGGACTTGTGCAGGTGGCAGACTTTGTCAGTGAGGTCATCCAGTTTGAATCCCTCAGGTTGGTGCATGTATAGTTCTTCATCAATGTCACCATTAAGGAAGGCATCCTTGATGTCCATGGAATGGATGTGCCAGTCATGAGTGGTGGCAAGGCAAATAGAAGGCAGAGTGTTTCAAATCTTGTGACAGGGGAGAACTTCAAAATCTACTCCCAGGACTTGTTTGAATCCCTTTGCAACAAGGCAGGTGTGGTACTGGCCATCATTTTTGTGCTTGAACACCCATTTGTTGGGAATGGCAGTGTGTCCTGGCAGAAGGTCTACAAGTGACCATGTGCCCATAGACTTGAGCATCTCAAGTTCATGTTAGCATGCTACTGCCCATTCTGATGCATCAGGTGATGCACATGCTTCATGTGGAGTGAATGGGTCCCTGGAAGAGGTGGCTGCAGTGAGGAGGGCAGAGAGTGAGGGTGCAGCATTGGAATTCACAAAAGAGTCCTCATTCTTGTCTGATGAGTCCTGTAGGATGTCAGTGTAAGTTCACTCACCATATGTACTCTCCCCATAGTGTGTGGGGAATTGTGTGGTATGTCTTGAGTGGTGTGGAGGCAGAGTGGGAGTGTGCAGTTCTGCAGGGGCTGGCATTCCAGTTGGTGAAGAGGGTGGTGGCACTGGAGTCACAGGACTCAACATCATGAATACAGGTTCTTGCTCACTCAACATAGCAGCACAGCAGGCATGTCCTCAGCCAGTGTCTGCATCATAACCAGTGTGGGGAATCATGATGCCTGGGATGTGATCCAAGAAGTGCATTGCATGTGTGCAGGTTGATCTTGGTGGTGCAACAGATGGTGGGGTGACAGGAAGTGTGGGTCCATGCAGACAAGGCAGCAATGTGGGCATGGCAGGTGGAGCAGGAGGTAAAGCAGGAGTGGGAACTACCACAGTTGGTGTGTCTGCAGTTGCAATAACAACTGGGGTTGTGGGAGCTGCTAGAGAACCAACCAGTGCATTGTAGTCTGAATCATCTTCAGATTCAGAATGTGAGGAGCCACTCAAGCTAGAGGGTTGAGGTGAGAGTGACAGTGAAGGAGCAGGACCTGTGGGCAGGGGCTGCAGACAGAGAGGGAAGTGAACCTTGTCAAAAACTGTGTTGTGAGAGACAATGACATGGTGCATTGTGCAATCCCAAAACCTCCAAGCCTTGGACACGGGCTCATAGCCAACAAAAACCATTGGTTTCACATGAGGCTCGAGCTTTGTGTGTCACTCTGCAGGTGTTGCGACATATGCAAGGCACCCAAAAGCATGAAGATATGAGATGTCCAGGATGGTTTTGGTCCACAAGTATGTGGGGCTGTTCCATTGGCAGGCACATTGTGGAATGCAGTTGTAGATGTGAACTGCAGTTTGTAGGATGTACTCCCAGAACCCTTCACTCATGTTGGCATTGTGCATGAGTGACAGCATTGAATTGAGGATCATCCAGTTCCAATGTTCTGCATGGCCATTTTGAGCTGGTGAGTAGGGAGCTGTGAGTTGGTGCATGGTGCTGGATTGTTCAAGCATTTGTTGGATGCTGGAGTTGATGTATTCTCCTCCACAGTCACTCTGAAGAACCTTGAGTTTTCACTCCATTTGTGTTTCCACCCAGGAGTGGAAGGCTTCAAGGGCACTCAAGAATCCATCTTTGGTCACAAGTGGGAAAGCAATGGCATGCCCTGAGTAGTTGTCAATGAAGGATTTGAAATAGTACAAACCTTGTAGTGACCAAACGTGCAGGGGTCCTACTAGGTCTGAGTGGACAAGATCCATGATGTGTGAGGCACATTTTGACAATGCATGGAAAGGCTTCCATGCAAGTTTTCTGGCTGCACATGTGCTGCAGGGGCTATGAAGTGGTGGACTTGAAGTGTTGGGATCAAAACCATTGATGTTTTTGCTGTTCTGCAACTTGAGTAGTAATGCATGTGGTGTGTGTGTGAGTTGATGGTGCCATGTCCCATAAGACAGTTTGGAGGTTGCAAGTGATGCTAAAGAGGAGTTGGCAGTAATGGTAAGTGATAGCCAATATGTTCCATTGTGAGGGGTTCTGACTGCAAGTGTGGTGGTGTTGTTGTAGATGCGGCACTTTTTAGAAGTGTATGTAACTTGCAGTCCTTTGGCCATGAGTTGTGGGATGGACAGGAAATGAGCTCCTGTGCAAGGTGCATATAAGACACATTGAAGTATGACCCATTGGGGTTGCCCATTGACTGTAGTGGTTCCCTCCATGGTTCCTATCCCTAGATACTCCATATAGTTGTTATCACCCAATCAAATCATTCCTGGGGTGTCTAAGACTGAGCCTTTGACAAAATCAGCAGGGTGTGGACCAATATGGTCACTTGCTCTGCTATCAAGCATCCAGTCATTTCACACAACAGAACTTAAAGGAATGAAGAGGGATAAAGGATGATAGTATTTAAGAGACTAACTCACTATGAAGCAGATATCTCAGAAGTACTAAGCTAAAGAAGAAGTACACTATGAAGTACAGTATATATAGTAAATGCCTGTGCACACAGACCATGTATGTCACTGTAGGGCAGGCATCTGTAATATAGTGATGAGGATAGCATGATGTCATGCACAGCATGTGTGAGAATGATCAGTAAGTAATGTGCAGCATTGCACAGTCATTGTGAGAGTATGTGTCATAAGTAAGGAGTAATTGGCCTGATGACAAATGATGAATGAGTCATAGATTATCACGAAAGATCTAATCTGATAAGATAAGATGTAGTGTAGATCTTGAGTGATAAGATAAAATAAAATTGTGAAAATGAAAAGAAAAATAACACATCCTGACAATCATATTAAGTGTAGACAAGTCAGGTGGTACAGGAGGTGGATCAACAGTGACAGCTGCAACAGAGGACTTAGCAGTATTAGACCCCCTTTCATTCTTCTTCTCCAGGTACAGAATCCAACAGAAGTTGTTCAAGTGGCCACCAGGGCTGCATTTCATGCATGTGTATTGATTTAATTTTGGTTTGCCACACAAGGTGAAACCAGAGGGAGAGGATGAAGATGCAAATGCAGGTGAGATGGTCAAGCCTGCATTTGGAGGTGTGAAACCACGTGCATGTTGTGCAGCTGATAGGATTGAACTCACATTCCCCTCAATGCAGTTGGATTCTTCTTGAATGCATTTGCAGACCACATTGCTTTTGATCTTGTATAGGTCTGGTTGGTTAGTGAGGAAGGCTGCTATAACACTTGACCAGGATGGGGGTGTTGAAACTTCTGCACGTACCACTACACTGTCATTTGGCATCCTCCACTACACACACACATCACTTACACATACAATAACCTCTCTCCCACTCCTCAGACTTCTTACAAGTCTGAGCACTACCCACTCCACACATATTTCCAGGATGACATGCATCCCCTCACATTAAGTAGTTGTTGTACTTTACATATCTACTCCACTCCAACTCTACCCATACTCTACTATATAAGATAGGTACTCTACATTACCAACTCCTCAGACGTCTTACCATGAGTCTGAGTGAGTACTCGTTCACCTACATCTTATCCTCCTTCTCATCACCTCTCCTGCAGCTCTCTTACTGCGCTTGGCACCTGCTGTGTCCAATGCTACACTTATCGCTGCAGGTTCGTATCCACATCACTTAGATGTCTTACCATGAGTTTGACTCTCTTTGTGAGGCCAACACAACTAGCAAGGTCACACAACAGAACTGAAAGGAGAGAAGGAGGACAAAGGATGATAGTATTCCAGAGACTAACTCACTATGAAGTGGATATCTCAGAAGTACTAAGCTAAGGAACAAGTACAATATGAAGTACAGTATATATAGTAAATGCCTGTGCGCACAGACCGTGTATGTCGCTGTAGGGCAGGCATTTGAAGTATAGAAATGGGGATAGCATGATGTCATGTGCAGCATGCATGAGAATGATCAGTAAGTAATGCACAGCATTGCACAGTCAGTGTGAGAGTATTTGTAAGTGTCTGTGGGAATATATGTCATAAGTAAAGAGTAAGCAGCCCAATGATGAATGATGAATGAGTCACAGATTATCGCAAAAGATCTAATCAGATAAGATCAGATGTAGTATAGATCTTGAGCGATAAGACAAAAGAAAATCATAAAAAATAAGGGAAAAATGACATGTCCTGACAATACCCCCGTTTTATGGGTGAGACAACCCAACAAACTGCTATGCTCCTGTAGATCCAAAACCTCCATCTCCCCTTAAGGTATCATCCAGTGAATTGACTTCTAGGACATTGGCAATTGATATGTTTTCAAGGATTAATTGCGCAATACGATCTTTTTCTTTGATATGGAATATGTCATTTCCATTATTGACAAGAAGAATTTTGAGAGGACCATGGTAGTCTGAGTCAATCACTCCAGCTCCTATTGATATAGAGTTTTTGACAGCCAAGCCACTACAAGGAGCAATACATCCATAGCAATGACTTGGTATAGCCAAGGAGACTTGAGTATTGATTAATTTCTGACAGTGTGGTGGTATCTCTGTTTCTTCCACACTGTAAAGATCTAGTCCTGCTGTGTATAATGATCCTCTAGTAGGGATAGTTGCTTTGTCTGAAAGTCATTTCACTGGTAATACGATATTCTGGATGACTCGAATGGCAGTGGGGTGTGACAAATGGAATTCTTTTACTAATTTTGGGACATCTTTGGTAATAATAGATGCTGGTTCCCAGGAATTAGCTTCATGTGGGTAATTTTTCCATTTGATCAAATATTTGACCTTGCCATATCATTTATGAGTATTGAGAATTTCTTCTACCTCATATCTCTCTTCTCCTTCTTCAATAACAGGAGCTGGTGGGGGTTTCTGTTTTCTTTCAGGAATAGAGTCAGCTGTGAATGGTAGTAATTTGACCACATGAAATACTGGATGAATTTTCAATGTTTTTGGTAATGCGAGTTTATAACTGTTGTTGGATAGGACTTCAACAATCACATAAGGTCCAATTCATTTGTGGTCCAATTTCTTCATTGGTCTGTCCAATTGAATATTGGATGTGTCAAGCCAGACTTTGTCTCCTACTTCATATTTGGGAGTCTCCCCTCTGTGTGTGTCATAGTATTTCTTCATATCTTCTGCTGCCTTGTTCAAGGCGGCTTTGGCATCGTTTCTAGCTCTCTCTAGAGAAGATATGAAGACATCTACTGATTTGATATTTGATTCTGCATGGGGTTCAAATCCCATTCTTGGATGTTGGCCACTGTTCAATATGAATGGAGTTTGTTTGTGGATGCATTGATATGGTTGTTGTAACAAAACTCCACCATAGGTAACCAATTCATCCAATCACTTTGTCGATGGTTTACAAATATTCTGAGATATTGCTCTATCTCTTGATTGATTCGTTCAGTCTGTCCATTGGTTTGTGGGTGGAAGGCGGTCGAGAGAGCTGTTTTTATCCCAAGGATTTTATTCAATTCCTTCATGACTCTTGAAGCAAATTGTGGGCCTCTGTCAGAGAGAACTTTCTCTGGTAATCCATGTAATTTCCAGACATTATCTCTGAAAAGTTGTGTGACTCCTTCCGCTGTTACAGTAGTGGTGGTGGGCATTGTGTGAATCATTTTTGAAAATCGATCCACCACTACTAGAATTGAGTTGTATCCTTGACTATCTGGCAATTGTGTGATAAGATCAGTCGATATGATTTGCCAGGGTCGTTCTGGGATTTCATTAGGTATGAGTTCACCTTGCAGCTTTTTCATGATAGTTTTTGTTCTTTGACAGAGTTCGCATCCTTTAACATATCTTCCAACATATGCTGCCATGCCCTTCCACCAGAAGGTTCTTCCTACTATCTCCAATGTTCTCCATTGTCCTGGATGTCCTGCTATTGGACTATCGTGACAATGTTTCACCACTTCTGCTCTACAACTGTTGGGAACAAAGATTTTTCCTTTGTATGTAAGGAGTCCCTGTTCATTTTCCCCATGTCCTGCAATGATTGCTGTCTTTGCTTCGTCTGCTGGCAATTCTCTCCACTGTTGTATTTCTCCTTCATTCTTCTGCACTTCTAAGATCTTTTTCAGTAGTGGTGGGTTTGTGAATACTGCATTGATTGACTGTTTGAAAAACTCTGGTTTCAGCAGTATGATGTTGTTGTTATCACAATCCACCCCCTCTTTATGATTTGAACATCTTGAGAGGTGATCAGGCTTGTTGGATGATTTACCCGGGTGATGGGTAAGGTTGAAATCAAATCTAGAAAGAAAGAGAGACCATCGTGCCTGGTGATGGTTCAATTTCTGGGCACTCATAAAGTACTCTAGATTTTTGTGATCTGTGAGGATTTCAACCAGGTTTTGTGCACCTTCAAGATAGTGCTGCCATTGTTCCAGTGCTCTGATTATCACCAACATCTCTCTGTCATAGATGTCATAATTGCGTTCTGCTGGTGATAAACTTTTGCTGATGTATGCAACTGGATGCCACTTGTCATCATCACATTTTTGTGATAGAACAGCTCCAGTTGCATAACCAGAACTGTCAGCTTCTACCAAATATGGTTTGTCTGCTTCAGGGAATACCAAAATAGGTTTGGAACACATGGCTGATTTCAATGATTTGAATGCATGTTTTTGTTCATCATCCCATTTCCATTTGGCATCCTTCTGTAACAGGCTATTCAGAGGTTTGGCAATCTCTGAGAATCCTCTGATGAAACAATGGTAGAAGTTGACAAATCCCAAGAATGATCTGGTTTCTGTAACTGTGGTGGGAGTAGGCCATTCTGCAACACCTTGAACCTTGATGGGATCCATCATGATCTTGTTGAAGGAGATTTTGAGTCTGAGATAATCTATCTCTTCCTTTTTGAAATTGCATTTTTCTGGTTTTAGGTAGAGTTTATTATCTTGAAGTATTTGTAATACTTCAGTGATGATTTGACGATGTTCTTCAAGTGTTTTGGTGAAGATGAGAATATCGTCCATATAAACCACTACTTTGCCATTAGCGATGATATGTACTGTGTCAGGCTGAGAGGGGAAAGTAACCACAACCACAGCAATTGCTGGAGGGTGCGAGCCGTAAAGTTCCCTAGACACCAAAGTAGAGAGTATTAGTAGTTAAGGGCGATAAGGGCGATAGTGTGATTCGACTAGAGCTACTAGAGGAACGTGACTTGGGTAATAAACCAATGATATGACGCGATAAGACGGATACAAAATGACGCAATAGAGAGCATGATAGAGAATCCAATGTAGTGGAAACAAAACGTGACGCAGTGGGGAACGCAACACAGTGCAATGCAATGGAGAACGCAATGGAGAACACAATGGAGAATGCTATGCAATGCAATGATAGACGCGACTTATGGGGAACATGCACTTTTCTTGATAATAAGACACATGGAGGGAAGGTTGATATTTGCCTTTTGATTATTGACTCAGACGGGAGAAGAAGTCAAATTGAGGGTGGGAGGAATCTGGTCTTTTTTGACAGATGATGCACTATCTAAATACAAGCCTAGCTCCAAGACTGGAGCACAACAAAACACAACAGAAAATTTACAGTGTAGGGTCGATCATAGGGATATTTGAAATGAAGTGGAGTCTGTA
>QLPN01001043.1:0-26669 GCA_003314395.1 Albatrellus ellisii
AAAATTGACAACTATTTCACAAGGAGCTCGTCACATAGAGGAATACATCACTGAATTCCTCCTTTACAAAACAGCGTCTGGATATAACGATGGTGCATTATGCACATTGTTTAAGAAAGGGATGAATCGTCCCCTTCTCCAGTCCTGTTATGTTGAGACGCCTCTCCCCAGTGATCTAGAAGGATGGATGAGACGAGCAAGAGTCAGGGTGTATGCATATCAGGATATGCAGAACTTCGAGTCAACTTGGGGAAGAAGGCAGACACAACAGCAGCAGTATGGAAGACAACAGGGGCAACCACAACAGCGTAACTTCACCCCTCGTCAATTCACTCCTACAGTTGCGCCTGCAGGAGAACCCATGGATGTCGACAGAGCTCAAGGACCATGCCCTCGCTTATGTTTCAATTGCGGCAAAGAAGGACATTTTGCAAGAGAATGTCCTGAGCCAAGACGCCCTCAAGGGCAACAACAAAGAAGGGGGAATGCGAGGACCCTTCAGGAAATGCGTGCACTAAACGAAGCAGACTTCTTGGCTGAGATGCAGAAGGAGTTCCAGGCACGTGGTCTCAGATTGAATGACCCAAATAGCTCAAAGAGTGGAGCACAACAGTCAGGTTTTGGGTTGGATGGGAACTGAGCACAAGTTCGCCGTCCTACAACAGGTTCTCTATGCTTCAGACTGATGATACGGATGTTGATCATCTCAATGCTTGTACCCAAATTTATTTAACATGCATTGTTCCATCTTGCTCTCAGTCTGAAGTGAAGCCTCAAGTGCAACAAGTTATTCCTCTTGTCAAGAAAAAGGAATATATCAGAAGAACACTATTCGACATCACCAGTTTTCCAGAAATGAAGCTCAAAATCAAAACAGTGGATACTGGAGCAATTCTAGAAGTTGATGCACTTCTTCATTCAGGTGCTACTGGATTATACATTGACAAAGAATTTGTCAAGAAAAACAACTTAAACACAAAAAAATTGGCAAAACCTATCCCCGTTTACAACGTTGATGGATCACTCAATCAAGGAGGATCTATTGAAGAAATGATCGACTTCATCATGACTATTGACGGTCACACTGAATGTGCTACTTTTGCAGTTTGCAATTTGGGCAAGAAGAATGTCCTTGTTGGAGAATCATGGTTGAAAATCCATAACCCTGAAATCGATTGGTTACAGGGAAAAATACATTTCACAAGATGTCCACGCAGATGCGAAGTACGCCTCAAAGCTGACAGACAAGTCTGGAAGTCAAACAAAAAGTTGATGAAGCAACAAAGTCAAACTATACATCAAGAAGCCGAAGAAAGGATAGCAGCTGAAGAAGAAGGAGATCGGATATTGATGGTTATGGTTGACCAGAAGGAAATGGAGGCATCCATTCAAAACATTAGCCAAGAACTTGCTATTGAAGCAGAAAAGAAGAAGTTGAAGAAGAATTTTGAAGATATAGTACCCAAAGCATATCATCATTTCAAACGGGTATTCGACAAAGAAGCTTTTGATTCTCTCCCTCCTAGACGTCCTTGGGATCACACTATCGAACTTAAACCAGGAGCAAAACCATCTGCTGGTAAAGTCTACAATCTTTCCTTGGACGAACAAAAACAACTGGAGTTATTCATTGAAGAAAATCTGAAAAGTGGTCGTATTCATCCTTCAAAATCCCCCATGGCTTCACCTTTCTTCTTTATCAAAAAGAAATCTGGAGATCTTCAACCTGTCCAAGACTATTGTAAACTCAATGACATGACAATCAAGAATAGTTATCCTCTTCCCCTCATTTTGGAATTGATTGATCGACTTCGTGGAGCGCGATATTTCACTAAGATGGATGTCCATTGGGGCTACAACAACGTTCGAATTAAAGATGGTGATGAATAGAAAGCTGCCTTCGTCACTAACAAAGGTTTATTTGAACCTCTGGTTATGTTCTTTGGCCTTTGCAATAGTCCTGCCACTTTCCAAACTATGATGAACCATTTATTCCATGATCTCATCTCACGAGGAGTTGTGGTGGTCTATATGGACGACATCTTAATTTTCACAGCAACATTGGAAGAACATCAGAAAGTCATACAGGAAGTCCTTCAAATCCTTGCAGATAACAAACTTTATCTCAAACCAGAGAAATGCGAGTTTGAACAGACATCCATTGACTTCCTTGGCTTGAAGATTTCTTTTGACAAGATTGCTATGGACCCAGTCAAAGTACAGGGTATCAAAGATTGGCCAATCCCACAGAACCTACATGATGTCCGCTCATTTTTGGGTTTCTGCAATTTCTATTGCCGTTTTATTCTTGGATTCTCCAATATTGCTAAACCCTTGAATGAACTCATGCAGAAGGATGTCAAGTGGCATTGGAATGATGAACAGCAGTTGGCGTTCACTTGTTTACAAGATGCTGTGTGTTCTGAACCAGTTTTGGTTTTTCCAGATGAGCAGTATCTGTTCAGAGTTGAAGCGGATAGTTCTGGTTATGCTACTGGTGCAGTCCTTTCACAGCTTTGACAGGATAACAAGTGGCACCCTGTTGCTTACCTCAGTAAGGGCTTGTCTCCTGCTGAGCGTAACTACAACATATACGACAAGGAGATGTTGGCTGTCATTCACGCTCTTGAAGCATGGCGTCACTACCTTGAAGGTTCCATCCACCCGGTTCAGGTCATTACTGACCACAAAAACTTGGAATACTTCATGACAGCTCAGAAGCTCAACTGTCGTCAAGCTCATTGGTCTCTTTATTTATCTCGTTTCCAAATCGAAATGGTCCACAAACCAGGGTCTACCAATGTTTGCCCTGATCTCCTCTCGAGACGTTCGGACCATAAGAAGGGGGTAGAAGATGACAACAAGAACGTCATCTTGCTCAAGCCGGAATTTTTCAAACACAAAATCTCCCTTGCAGCTCTTAGTCCCCCTATCTTGAAAAAGATCATGGATGCACAAAAAGAAGACCACGACTACAAAGTTTGGGACAAGTTGGATGCAGACTTGAGGAAAACTGCAGTATTCACACGATGGAGTGAAGATGAAAAGAAGACGCTCTTCTATGATGGGAAACTCTATGTCCCAGAAACAATGTATGCTGAATTGATGAAGACCTGCCATGATTCACCCCTAGCAGGACATCCAGGTTACAAGAAAACCTTAGAAATGGTTTGACAACATTTCTGGTTCCCAAACATGGCGTCATATGTGGAGAAATATGTCAAAGGATGTGATCTATGCCAAAGGACGAAAACTTTCCCTACGAAACCACAAGGAGAGTTAACACCTAACGAAATTCCTTCACATCCCTGGCAGATCATTTCCACAGATCTTATTGTCAAACTGCCTGAAAGCCAAGGCAACGACTCTATTCTCATGGTCATGGATCGTTTTACCAAAATGATTCACGCTATCCCAACGACAGAGACGATTACAGCAGAAGGAGTAGCACGCCTTATGAGAGATCATGTTTGGAAACATCATGGACTCCCAGAAAAGGTATTATCAGACAGAGGACCTCAATTCGCATCACAAGTAATGCGCGAATTAAATCGTTTACTGGGAATTCAAACGGCTACATCTATGGCTTATCATCCTCAGACAGATGGACAAACAGAGCGGATCAATCAAGAAATCGAACAGTATTTCTGCATTTTTATCAACCATCGACAAAACGATTGGGCAAGCTGGTTACCCATGGCAGAATTCACTTACAACAATCGTGTTCATTCAGCAACAAAATATTCTCCATTCATGTTGAATTATGGACAAAATCCACAAATGGGCCATGAACCTCATACATCTACCAAAATTGATTCAGTGGACAAGTTTGTAGCAGGACTCAAACATATCAGAGAAGAAGCAGAAGTGTCATTGAAGAAGGCAGCAGATGATATGAAGAAGTTTTACGATGAACATAGAGGCAAAACTCCCATCTATGCCATTGGAGATAAAGTTTGGCTGGAAGCCACTAATATCGACACAGGCAGACCTATGAAGAAATTGGATCACAAACGTCTTGGGCCTTATGAAGTACTTGAAGTACTTTCAAACAATGCATATCGTCTCAAACTACCCAAGACAATGAAAATTCATCCAGTCTTTCATGTTGTCAAACTTCGTCCATTCGTCAAAGATGTCATTATCGAATGAGAAATCCGTCCTCCCCCCCCTCCCATCATCAAAAATGGTGTTGAAGAATATGAAGTCGAAGAAATTCTCAATAGTCGTCTCTCTCGTGGTAAGGTTCAATATCTGGTTAAATGGAAGGACTACCCTGCAGAGGAAAATTCTTGGGAACCTGCTTCAGTATTGATGGAAGATGTTCCTGATATGCTCAAGAGGTACCATAAAGAACATCCTCAAGCAATACATTCAGTAGCCATTTATTCCCTTTACCAGAAAGAATACTCTCCAGAGATGATGGCTCAACCACATTACGCTCGATGACTTCATGAAGAAACACCTACACCCTTTCCACCGATTCTTGATGAAGGATATGAGGAAATACCTTTTGGTATTATTGATGATGAAGATGATATCACAGATGAAGACGATGATGGAGTTATTACTCCCAAATCATATGAAGACTTGAAAGAATTACCCAAATCTTCCTCCATCATCCCTCTTTCTCCATCACTCTTTGCTGGCATCCCTTTCAAATCTATGGAAGGTGAAGAAGAAGATATCTGCCATGCATGTTCATCTCCATTTTTTGCTCATCGAGACGTCTTGCCTTAAGAAGGGGGTATTTGTCAGGCCACTATTATTCTCCTTATTTTTCTCTTCATTTTTCTCTATTTTCTTATATCTCTATCATCATAGATCTTATAATCGCTCCTGATCTATCGAAGCGATTCTCACGGTCATGAACTCTTTCTCTTCGTCTTTATCGGCCGATGACGCGTATGTCGTCCGATCTCCGATCCGCCTGTTCAATCTTTAGTTATGATTCATTCTCTCACACTTACTGCACATGCTCACCAATCCTTCTCACACCTGCTGCGGAGTATCACCAATCACTCTCACAGTTACTGTGGAGCTCAGTCAGCACTGACACATCCCCTCTATTATTAGATATGACATCACTACTGTACTTTCTCATTCTCTGGCCCTATACTGTACTGCATGGTCTGTGCACACTCTAGGGTACTATATATACATACGACTCCTAGCGGTTTATTCCCCAGTTCTGATCATCTGGGATATCCACTAGGTACAGTACCATTCTTCTCTCTCTTTTACTATATGCTAATATATCTGGGATATCCGCTAGTTGAAGCGCAATTGTCTCTTTGTTATAGCTTTCTTCAGTTGTTCGGCTTCGACAAAGTGTTGGCCTCACACCTTGGCAGTGATGGGCATGCCATGGCACTTCTCAAGGGTAGTGACAGTGTGGACATTGGCCTGGAAGAGGTGTGCCAGGACTTGTGTGTTGGCGATCAGGTGCGGCACAGTCCATGCTTATGTGATCTTGCAGCATGGGTGCAGTGCAGATGCAGGGTCTAGGCACATAAAAATTGGCTACTTTGTTTTGTACACCTTTGTGTGATTGCCCTGCCTTTTACCCCCCCACCCCCCTAGGACAAACATGTGATTTTGCAAGTGTTTGACCATTCATTTCAATATTGTGTGATGTACATGGCACCACAGCAAAGAATTCTGCAAGGGCCAACATTTATTGAGCCATAATTCCAGGTCTTGGCATCTTGGCAAAACACTCTAGAGTACCGATTTCTTGCTCTCAGAATCTGAAGGGGGGGTAGAGCACCCCCTTGGATTTAAAGTTTAGAGACCCTCTCCAGCTCTAAACTGGATTACAAAGCCTCAGCTACCATCAGCTTCTCGGCCGTTTATGTCTAGAGTCCATCAGATGCTTCTAGGTTCTCACAGGAAGTCACTCAATACCCATTGTGGTAATGAAGGAAGGCCCATTTGCTCTTGCTGGCACATAAATGCTGCCATGTTGAACAACTCCTCTTCATGGAGATCATCATTGGCCAGAGATTGCAGCAAGAAATAGCTGTCATCATCATAGGGTATTATTTAAAATGTGGCAGTCTAACAATCTAGAATTCTATTGTTATTGATATAGAGTTGATATGTCTTATACAATTTAAAGGGGAATTCTACAATTTGAAAGTTCATGGGCAGGACTTGAAGATTTAGATCTAGAGTCCATCTGGCACATCTAGATGCTCATGGGAAGTCACCCAGTACTAGTAACGCAATCCTTATTCACTGTATCACACCATTACAGACAGGTTTATTGCTCCCCCACAGTTGTAGGCATCAATACATATAGCCAAGGCTTTATTATGCATTTTGGCTTGTTCCACTAGGTGCTGCTGAGTTCATCATGATTTGCAAGTCTGGTGCCCATGTCCAACCCTATCTGTACACTTGCCAAACTGAAACAATGGCGACCACAAAAACTTGTATTTTGCATGCTTCTCATTTTTTGTTTATACCATGCCACACAATGCTTCTTGTTCAACCAGCTTCCTCATGTGCCAAAAGCTGGGTTGCACTATACTTATCGTTCAACCCCCATCTGCTATTCCGGTTCATGGCCTCGTGTGTAAGACGGTAGTCATACATATCCCATAAGGGAGACCGGCACGCACTAGACTAGGGTATCACACCAAAGAATAGGATATGCCAGCCATAACAAGCTGGAGTATATTCAGCTATCTACAGAGAACCTATATACTACAGCTATAAGTGCACAGACCAGCGCAGTAACTATAGGGCAGGTCTATGAAGACAATACCCGCAGTAGACTATGACATCATGCGCAGCATGGGCGCACCTAGAGTCTAAGCACGAAGCAACAGTAAGTAGATAAAGATAAGATGAGATCAGATAGACTGAAAGGAAAGATGATCTAATCTTATCTAATCAAAAGGAAAACTTAAAAGAAAAGTAAAAGAATAAAGAAAGGAATAAATGCTCCATAAACGAAGCCTGACATCGTGACTGATGGAAGCATTGGTCATCCTATCTACTCAACTGTTTGCATAAGCTCAGAGGCAGCCCTGACACAACAGTTCTCACCCTACAAGTTACAGTGTTTGGACTTGTGGAATGTATATAAGATGTGAGTTCTCTGGTATGCTCATTCATCATCACAGACAAGGTCTGCACATATCGAATCTGCAGCATGGCCATCCTTATTCACACCCTCACATCCATTATCAATTCTCTTCATACTCTCTTCCTGTTTACCAAATCTGATATCAAGACAACCGTCATACCAGCTGTATGTCACTAGTTCTTCTTTCTGTTTTCAAGCAGCCAAGACTGACCAGACTACTGCAGATGCTCTTCATAGCCGCGGCAGCTCCTCTCACAGACCTGACCTGCCTCGGCCATCTAGTCTTCTGGATCTGGCTACACCTGTTGCAATTCGACGTCTCTAATCAGATGCTTTCCCCCAAGGAGGATGTGATCAACAAACACGACTGACTTTTACCCTCTGGCCACATCACAATGCACAATGCTTTGATCCTGTGGTGGCTGCTTGTCCCCATCTGCTGTGCCCTATCTGTGCTCTACAGCCTGGACACAGTTTATGCTAGCATCTTGATCACCTTGTTCACGTTCCTGTACAATGAGTGCGACATACATAGCGGACAGTGGCTCATCAGAAACATGACGATCACCATGGCTTACACATCCTTCAAGCTTGGTGCGATGCTGGTTGCCTTGAAAGGTGTGTTCTTCTGAAAATTGCACCTGAAGCTGGCTTATACTTATACACGCTCTCCAGTGCCATACTTTAGTTCACTTGACACTACAAGCTCCCTAGCCATCTGCATGAGTGTGGGGATATACATGACAACCCAGCATGTGCAGGACTTCAAGGATGTCCATGGAGACCGCTGATATGCGCTGTGCTGGGCTGAAGGGGAAAAGTAACCACAACCACAGCAATTGCTGGAGGGTGCAAGCTGTAAGGTTCTCTAGACACCAAAATAGAGAGGATTAGTAGTTAAGGGTGATAAGTGCGATAGTGCAACTTGACTAGAGCTACAAGAGGAATGCGACTTGGGTAACAAACCGGTGATATGACACAATAAGATGGACACAAAATGATGCAATAGAGAGCATGATAGAGAATCCAATGTAGTGGAAACAAAATGCAACGCAGTAGAGAATGCAACACAGCACAACGCAATGGAGAACACTACGCAATGCAATGATAAATGCGACTTACAGGGAACGTGCACTTTTCTCGATAATAAGACATGCAGAGGGAAGGTTGATACTCGCTTTTTGATTATCGACTCAGATGGGAGAAGAAGTCAAATCGAGGGCAGGGGAAATCTGGTCATTTCAATGGACAATGCACTATCTAAATACAAGCCTAGCTCCAAGACTGGAGCACAACAAAACACAACAGAAAATTTACAGTGTAGGGTCGATCATAGGGATATTTGAAATGAAGTGGAGTCTGTATGCGAGCAAATAGAGTATCATACTATAGTGGATGAGCAAAAGAGGAATAGTGCCGATCGCACCAAATGCTGACTTTGCGACTTGTGCCTCCATGGTTACTTTGGTGGGTCTAGACCATGCCTTGGCCTATTTGTCCTATCCCTCATTGGCTTACCCAGTATTGTTTTCCAACACCTGCATGAATGCGTGATTATAGCGACTGTGGATGATTTTCATGTGTGGTGCATTAATGTTGCTGTGTTTGCCTGATGTTGCTGATGGTCATTTTCTGGCATTACATGCACGTGATGCTCATCATCTCCTCCCAACTGAAATCTTGACTGTCCGCAGTCAATGCAACTGGACACAAGACACAGCCAGAAGGGATGACTTGTGGGGGTAAGGGCACAGTTGTAACAAATGAACAAGTGGATGAGGAGGAGTGTCAAGGGGTGGATAGATGGGTGGGTATAGGGACACTCTCCAAGGCACAGTGAGGCATGACATGGATGAAGTGGGTACAGGATTAGCAGTGTGTGAACGTGGGGAGCCAATGTCGGAAAAGGGGCAGGGTGCAGCTGGGCAAGAGTAGGTGAGACTTGGGGATGAGCAAACTGGAAGGATACTGGAGCACAGAAATGGGAATGGGTGGCCAAAGCAGAGTAGGGGTACAGAGACAAAAGAGACGAGAGCAGGTGGGAGTGATGTAAGAAAAGAGACAAGAGGAGGTAAGAGGGAGATTTTTTTTTTTTTGTGTAGGCTTTGAGAGATGAAAGGAGGATAGAGAGAAACGAGAAGAAAGTCCTGGTCATAGAGGAAAGAGGAATAGGCAAAAGCAAGCGGAAATATGGCGGCAGAGAGTAAAAGGGTGTGAAGTATGAGGAGAACTGAGTTGGTTCTTTTTTTTTTTTTTGAGGTGTGGAGCAAGAAAAGAAAAGAAAAACAGTAAATGCAAAAGGAAGCAAAAAACACAACACAGAAGGGGGACAAAAAGACACGCAGCAAGTGTGAAGGCACAGTTACTCCTGCCCTAAACCAAGGAGCATGATGGAAGTGACCACCATCGATAAGCTTCATCAATACCATCTTCCTCAGCTGTGGCCCATCCATCAACATGTCCCACACATCATCCACTGCCACCACCACCACTGACCACATGCTGCTGCTCTTGCGAGCATGCATGCATATGACACTCAACGAGTGGCTGCAGGGTGAAGGGCTGTCCAAGGAGACATATCAATTGTGGACAGTGGGTGCAGGGCACCTCTTGGTACATAATGTAGATGCAGACATGCACATGGACACATGAGACTCATGGACAATGCATAGGGGCAACACCAGCAGCGTAGGGGCATGGAAGCTGATGCTGCCTTTTTTGTAGAAGGTGTGCACAGTGTCATGGCACCTGTCACCAAAGCAAGCTGGGAGAGCTGGGCACATGACTTCCTGCCACCGGTGCAGCTCATGGAGTGGGCCAGGCAGGCTGATGAGGTACTTGAGTGCAAGCTTGAACTCAAGGCAGCCACTGAATGAGAGTGTGAGGAGCATGAGGCATGACAATGGGTGGAGTGGGAGGTGCAGGTGCAGGCAGAGCATGAGGCTCAAGAACACGCAGAGTGGGAGGTGTAGGAGCAGGTGGAGCATGAGGTGCAGGAGCTGGTGGAGTGGGAGGTGCAGGAGCAGGCAGAGTGCAAGGCTCAGGAATGCACAGAGTGTGAGGCTCAGGAATGTGAAGAGCGTGCAGCCAAGGAATGTGCTCAGGCAGAGTGCATGACACAGGAGGGAGCAGAGCTGGTGCTGCAGGAGGAGGGGGAATGGGAGGTGACAGGGGATGCACCAGGCATGGCCAAGGAACACCCACCAGCACCACAGGTTGAATGGGCATTGTTGCAGGCAGGGGCTGGAATGCGTGGGCAGAAGCCCGAGGTTGTGCTGCCTCCACTGCAGTACAGGTGGGCATGGATACAAGAGTTGGGCATCAAGGTGCGCGTGGTGGCCCAATGAGTGGCCAAAGGCAAACAACCTGCACCCCCTGAGCTGATCGATGTTGATGATGCTGATGATGAGGATGTTGATGATGGGGAAAGCACCGAGGAGGAGGGCGAGGCCAGAGAAGACATGGCTGACCCAGCTGGCTCCACTACATTGATGGCCTCAAAATGCAGCACAGAAGATGCAGATGAGGACACCACACCGCACCAATGAAAACACACACGTGCAGGCATGATGACCCTGAAGACAGTCACCGGCACAGTCAAGCAACAGGGGTGGAAGTGGACAGCTGTGGGGCCAACATGTCAGGTAAGTACCTTTTCAGCAGCTTCTCCACTGTATGGTTGACACCACCTAGGCCATGAAGCTGTGCTCCCAGTGCCAGCGCACAGACACCGAGTGCTGGTGGCATGAGCAGACAGGGCAGTGCATCAGGTGTGTGCATCAATGGCAATGGTGCAAATTCGCCATATGGCTGGACTGGACCGTCATGACAGGTGAGTCCCTTTATTGGCATGGCACGATGGGGACCCTAAGCTGGTAGTCACAGCACCATGGTCACCTACACCACTCTTCACATGGGACAGCAGTGAGGCAGCTGGACCCAGTCACCCCTTTGCATGCGAACTGTCAGGATCCAAGGGGCCACTACTGGAGGTGGGCAGGTACATGGGCGTTGAATTTCCGATGACCCCACCATGCCTGGACTACCAAAACAGCAATGCAGTGGAAGCTGCTAACTGGGGTGTCCTTTGGTGGTATGAGATGCAGTACGCCAAGCTGGGGCTCCAATGGCTCTCAATCAACCAGTCGATGCACCTGCTGGAGGCCAAGATTCAAATCATCTGCATGCAACTCGCAGAGCAAGAGCAACGAAGTCCAGAGCACAGCATGATGCATCAGTAGGTGGTGGTGTTGAAAGGCAAGGGTAAAGAGTGGGAGTAAAGGTCACCGCACACATATTTTCGTAGTCTCCTGTACATGTAGAAAAATAAGAATAAAAGCAAGAGAGATGACAGCAAAGGGACAAGTGAGGGAATTGGGAGTACATGAAAAACTGGACAGGGAAACAAGTAAAAAATAAAAATAAAAATAAAAGAGCCATGCTTTCAGTTGCATTCGACTCCTTGCTCCTCAACATCATCTAGCATAGTAGACTCTAGGTGATGGAGACAATCTGTTGTGACATCAATTAGTTCGTCAAGCAGCAGTAAGGATATCATTTGTTGCACAAAGTAGGGGATGACACAAAAAGCTGCAATAGGCCTGTCAAGAACTGCACTGTTAAGTTCACAGAGTATATAAGCACCTCCTCTGTTGTGCAACAATATGATAAGGGGTCTGAGGTAGCAGGGGTGCATTTTACGATTTAATGCCTTTTCAATGGTGGTGTGATGGATAAGGATGAGTGCGCCACACTGGAAGTCGAAGTCATGGATAGTCACGTCAAATTCTCATTCAAATCTGGCCACTGCTTCCTGTTGCGCTTTGAATACTGTCAAGTGTAGGTCAGTTAGATGCTCTTGTCATTTCTGGAGTGCAATCGCCCTGTGAGAAATGAGATTGGTGGTAGACAAAATAGAATCTGGTGGTGGAACAAGATATGTAGCTTCAGCGATGTTGAGGGGTAGGATAGGGTGCATGCCAGTAATGGCAAAATAAGGGGAACACCCCATGCACCTACAAATTGTAATGTGGTCAGCCCAAAACACAGAGTATGCAACCTGAGACCATTTCGACTGGTTGCCATCTGCAGCCTTGAACAATGCCTGGTGTACATCAAAATGTGGATGCTCAACGATGCTGTTGGCACATGAATTGTAACCAGAAATGCGAATATGCTAAATATGATACCATTGTGCCAAATAATCTAGTGCTTTAACATATGGCACACCATTGTCTGAGACAATGTCCATCAGCGCTCCCCAACGACAAAGAATATCTTTGAATATCCAATCACCAAGGGATTTAGCAGTCTTGGAGTGCAGCATGCGAAACTCTGGATAATGCATGAGCGAGCAATGACCTTGCACAATATACTTATATCCACCCAATGGGGGCATGTGCATGGAGTCCATGTACATTTTGGCGAATAAGGGTGCCAGTGTCGCAACCATTGGAGGCAGCAAGACATTCCTAATCTGCCACAGTTGACAGATGTGACATGTCTGTACAAACCAGGCGACATCTCGTGGCAATTGAGGCCACCAGAAGCATTCATGAATTAATGCGTGTGTTGCATAAATACCCTGATGACCAATATCATCGTGAGCGGATCACAGGATGGGTAATTGCTCCTCATAGAAGAGGACTGCTTTGTGCTGGCCATGCAGGTCTTTTTGCCAAAGTCACCCTGTGACTATGAAGAATTCAGTACAGTAATGGACAAATCTCACATACTGTGCATCATCAATATCAGCTGGGCGCTGTAAGTCATCCAGCCATGCATGAATGGCGAGAAGTCACTCATCCTGCCATAGCACAGCAGCGTTTCATGGAATCACTTCCGTAGGTGTGTTTTCCTCATCTGGTTGTGATAATGCCTCACCTTCCATTGTGGTTTCTGGTATACTGTTAGCTAATATGGTGAGGAATTGTGGAGTGGTGTGGAGACATGGGAATGGTGGGTTAATAATGTGTATGAAACCGTAAAAGCAATCAATCCAGTCATTGAATTCTCCTTCATCATCATCCTCTGGCAGATCACCGGGCTGTGAGGGTCGTCGCGACAGTCCATCTGGACCATGGACCACTCTGGGTACGTGTACTAGTGTGAAGTGAAATGCAAGGATACCAATGATCCACCTATTGATACTCACAGAAGGCACAAGGTCTGGATTGGTTAGCATGCCTTTTATGTACCATGTGTCAACTTCAACAAAGAGGTTTCGAATGCCTATGAGGTAGAGCTTCAATGCATGCAAGGTGTGGAATAAACCATAAATCTTGAGTTTTGCTTGTGAAAAGCGCAACTCTCAATCGTTAAGTGTTATTGAACTGAAATGTGTGAAATAGTGCCACCCATTGTTTTCCAAATCTTCTTGACTGAGGATGAAGCCAACCACAATATATGAGGTGTTGACTGAAAGGATAATGGGCACAGATGAATGATAGTCGATGGGCTTGAGTGCAGGTGACGAGAGAACAGCTTGTTTGAGATCTTCTTGCATGGCTAGCTGGTCTGGACCAAAGATGAAGGGTTGGAGTTTACGAGTAAGCATGGTGAGAGCATGAGTGTGATGTGCAAAATTACAAATAAAGATGCAAAGGATGCTGACAGTGCCAAGAAATGTGCATACGTCCAAGAGGTCACAACACGGACCCCAATTGGATATTTTTGCAACGTGCAATTCCTCAGGGATATGACCCTCTGGAGTACAATGATGTCCCACAACATTGAAGTTCGGTGCACAGAGCACTGTCTTGTGCCCTGAGAACATGCCTCCAGTGTACTTCATTCACTGGACTACGCAGTTAAGATTTTGAAAGTGCTCCCAAACGAAGCGTTGGATGCCAGGATTCTGAGGGTTTGTTTTGTATTTACCATCAGCGTCACAGTAATCGGTGTCAGGACCTTTCACCGGTATGTCATCGATAAACGGTACTGTGACGTGCAGGATTTCGGACTGTAGAATGTGAGTAACGTCTTCATGAAAAATAGGAACAGAATTTGTCCACCCCATCGGAAGGGTGACAAGATGTAATGCACCAAATGGTGACTGAAAAGTAATTAGATCTCATGACGATTCCACGAGTGACCATTCATCATAGCTGACATATAGATCCAATGTCACACCACAAACATGTCCCGTGAATTGCTCAGTGAGGAGGTCAGTGAACAGAGGTATGCCAGAGTGTTGGATTGTCACCACGTTGAGCGGCTCGAGACTGTGCACAATCTGAAGGCTGGTACCATCCTTTTTGACAACACAAAACCAGTGTTGCTAAGAGCAGCCTATTGGATGGTCTTAGGGAAGGTCTATATTGATACTCCTGGTAACTGGAGGTTGAATTCATGTTTGATACATGCAATAGAAGTTCCTGATGATGATGAAGATTGGGATCAACGATATTGAAATGAGGATAATTCCACCAATGACAATTTGAGGATCCAGAGTGACGAGATGTAGGATATCTTAGTGATGCCCTTTGTGGTGTGACTTAGAGATCTTAGATTTAGTTCTTAGAGAGCAAGTTTGTTATTGAGTGTAGATCAAGCGCAGTATAGGAGAATCCCTAGATTGCGAAGTTGACAAGACTGGGGTTTAGGACTGCCAGTCTGTCAACTATTTATACAAAACTGGGGATCTAAGTATAGTAAGGTTGTGCAGTATTGTGCAGTAAGTAAACAATAATGTGCAGTAATGCGCAGTAAGTATGCGTCCATGTGATACAAGTGGCTCAGCCACAAGCATGAAATGAACTTGAGATAAACAAAGGTAAATAAGAGCGAGAAAAGGGAGTCCTTGCTAATTGTATAATAATAGTCCTTAGCAAGTAAATGTTATAATAAATAAAAGAAAGATAAAAGAGAAAAGATAAGTCTAATATAGTACCTGGAGCTATGCTCACACTTAAGTATTTGAATACTTAAGTACTATAAAAGAGAAGGAAAGAGGAGAGTCCTTACTAAGTAAAGTGGAGCTAAGCTCACACTTGTAGTGATAATACTACACTTTTACTATAGTAAGTAAGATAAAAGAAAAAGAAAAAGAAAAAAGAAACGTGTTACAAGGTGCCAAAGCAAGTGCCTCGTAACAAGCATGATTGGTACGATGAGTTGGATGGTTTGTAGACACCAGTCATGATCTTTTTGGTAATAAGGTGACATACTTTGTTGTAGATACCTGGTGGAATGGGGATGTTGCGCTGTACCCAAGGCTTGTGTTCTACGACAGGGATTTCAATGGGTGGGAAGAAGTCCTCCTGGAAATGTCCTCACTCAGAGTCGTCCCACACAAAACCTAAGTGCTGCAAGCACATAAAGTGATGCATGAGATCATGCTCGGCGGGCCATAGGAAGTCACCTTTGTGTGCTCTGTCTATGATATCTCTTCCTTCATTAGTATAGCGTCCAACTGGAATAAACCATGGAGGATTGTGTGAAAGTATAGGAATTGATGCAAGTGGGTCACCACATATATCACAAATAATGTGAAAGCACGCTGGGAGATCAGCCTTAACTGGGCGTACTTTCTTTGCTACCAGCTTGTACTTTCTCTTCCTGTACACAGCAACAGTGGAGTCCAAAGAATCAAGAAATGCAGAAGCTGGAAGTGCAGATGGAGTGGGATATGTAGTGTAAAGATGAAAAATGGGAACAGGGTTGGTGTAAACAAATGCATCATTATTTTTGTGATCTCCCCGACACGTGGTCAGATCCTTGAATTGCAAAAACCTGAGACTTCCTTTTGGCGAAACTGGAACTGATGGGACCCACGTGGCAGCATAGGGACAGTCACTGATGACCCCATGTTAGGATCATGGATCATGATCATCTGATCCTCGTTACCAAAGTTATGAATGATGCTTCACGTTAATATGTTGAATGGTCACCCGAGTAAGATGTCGTATGTGGGACTTCTGATGACATGGACCTGCAGATATAGTGTGATGTCTTTAAATAAAAATGGAACATTACGTGCAAGGCCAAGCAACCTGTCAACTTCACTGTTCACCGACTGCATATTTAGGACCACACTTGGGTCAAAAATTAGTCCAAGCAAATGGCAAACCTCTTCTGACATCGCAATTACTTGGCACCCCAGATCAATTATGCTTTCAATTTGCTGGTTGTTGTCAACCAGTGGCAATATGGAACGCAGTGACACTGACTCCTTCACGACTATGAGTGAGTCTGGTGGCTGGCCAGGCAGAAACTCACGAAGGTAAGCTTCATATGGGTCTGGGATGACAATAGGCTTGCCGTGCTGACTAGATGCAACCGCTTCTTTGAATTCAGACAGCATGTCATGCATGAGGCAACACACCTTCTTGTCAGAGATGGTCTGAGCATAGCTATCAATGATGTCATTTTCATCATCATCCTCCTCCATGTAGTTGGCAGCTGCCATAGGAACAGGGTTGATGGGAACTTTCTTCGCCGTCATCACTTCCCAAGCTTGGTAGCAGACTTCTGGGGCCATGGAGTAAAGCTGACAATGGGTGATAGTTATCAGCATTTCCATAGCATATTGGAATACTTCTGCTCCATGGGCTTTGTCATGAATTGGCAGATCTACTTGGTATGCATTGTCAGGTCTTCCCTGTGTGGGCGCAACACGTGATGGCGTGGGATTGGTGGACACAGGTGCAGGAATTGTTGCATCTTGCACCTGGGCAAAAGGGTGAATAGGTGGACCATTATTGGTATGCATTGCCAACTGAGTAGTCTCAGCCTGAGGAGGCGTCAACTCCCAAGTCACCTGTGGTGCATGTGAGTTAGATTGACAAGGTGGAGGTACCTCAGGTGCATCATGAGAGTTGTCACCTGATGCAGAATTCTCTTCTGCGTGCTGCCTTCATGTCCTGATGGTAGGCTGGAAGGGTACCTGTGTGTGGTGCAAGTTATACAACTCACATTCGAGATTCGTGATGCGCTCGTCCTTCAACAGCTGATACAAACTGGTGCCCCTGTTATCAAAATCACGGCCATTCATCCCCTGCATGTTTAGCATCATTTGACCTGTGCTGATGTTTCCTGGATTTTGGTGGTGCCACTCATTGACACAGTCATGCAACCATCGTCCTGTGATGCCTCTAGGCACAAAGATCCCTGTAGGCAGCACAACTTTTCCATCAGCATTCCAACTAATTTTACCCTGCGCAATGTAGTCGTTGACAACTAGGCATTCACAGATATAGTGATTCGTCTCACCACAGAAATTGCACACATTACTGTTCTCACACAGTGGTGCAGTACCTTGTAGCTGTGGGTGTGTCACGTGTTGGGACTCAAGTGCCTTGGCAATCACCTGAGCCCAAGTGTCCATATCAGGTACTCTGGGTGGTTCAATTTTAATGTTAGTAGTGGGCAGTGAAGTGGTAGAAGTAGTCACAGGTGGTGTCAGGCCTGTCACGCAAATTGCTGACGTTGTGTCATGAAGCACATAGCGTGCTGCTGCCTCTATGTCCTTGAGCAGATACAAGTTTTCGCGATCATGTTGTGGTAGGACTATCTGTAAACATAGAGTGATGTGTTCCCACAAACTGGGTGGGAAGCCTTCAGCATAGTGGTTACCCTGCTCATATTCTGAGAGTCACTGGGTGCTCTGCAGGAAACCTGCGATGACTACAAACTGTCTGTGGTAGTCAGTGAAGTCACCTAGAGACTGCATACCCAATAGTCTGCATTCTTGTATTAGAAACAATAAATCTGGGTGGGTCCACTTCCAAGTGACTTCAGACCCAGGGTATTGTTCATAGATCTCCACTTTGAAGTCTTCATATGTTTTAGCTGTGTCAGGCCGCTATTATTTTCCCTAATTTTCTCTTCATTTTTCTCTATTTTTCTTACACCTATATCATCATAGATCTTACAGTCGCTCCTAATCTATCAAAGTGATTCCCATGGTCACGTACTCTTTCTCTTCGTCTTTATCAACCGATGACATGTATGTTGTCTGATCTCCAATTGGCCCATTCTATTTTTAGTTATGACTCCATTTCTCACACTTACTACACATGCTCACTAATCCTTCTCACACCTGCTGCAGAGTATCACCAATCTTTCCCACAGTTGCTGCAGAGCCTCAGTCAGCACTGACATGTCCCTTCTATTATTAGATATGACATCACTACTTTACTTTCTCATTCTCCAGCCCTATACTGTACTGCATGGTCTTTGCATGCTCTAGGGTACTATATATATGTAAGACTCCTAGTGGTTTATTCCCCAGTTCTGATCATCTGGGATATCCACTAGGTACAGTACTCTCTTCTCCCCTTTCTTACTATATACTAATATATCTGGGATATCTGCTAGCTTAAGTGCGATTGTCCTTTGTTTTAGTCTTTTCTCAATTGTTTGGCTTCGGCTCAGCATCAGCCTCACAATTGATCAGAACTCCCTCCCCTGCCACACCTTTCCTCTCCCTCCCTTCCCTGCAGACCGGTGTTTCCATCACCAATTCATCTGCAACCCCTTTCACACCATAGGTTTTGTTCACAAGCCAAAGTGTGAACAAAAGTGTTTCCATCGTGCCCTTTTCTTTCCTCATCCTCCTCTCCATTTCTGTCAACACTGCAAGTGGCAGAAACATGAGAGTGAGTGTATTTGCAGCTTGTGGACTAAAGTATACGTCCCCTGCTCACCATCCTCCACTCTTCAAATTGTCATTGGCTGCTTTAGTGTTCACCCCTTACACCTCCACCTCGTGCCCAGCAACATCCTCCACAGTGCGCATGTGGTGGACACTTGGAGTAGAGCGATTGATACGCAATTGTGGACGTTCTGGGAGGACAGCACACAATACCCTGATTCCTGGGAACTCAGTGGGTCTTCTAACAGCTCCAGGACTGCCCACCCCTTCTACATGCCGCCATTGTCCCCCCCACACTTGCTCTAGGACAGAGCACCTTTTAGATGAAGGTCTAAATGTAAATTTCTATTCTCTCCTCCCTGTCACCTGCCCCTCTACTACCCATCTTCATCTTTGTTGTTGCCTCCTTGCTTGGCATGCATGCATCATTATTCAACGTCGCAATGAACCTGCAACAAACTACAAGTGGTTCCCTTTCTGGATCTTTCCTGATCCAAGATCAGAGCGGTGGAAGAATCAGGACAAATGGTACCATATTAAGTACCCCCCTCTTCTTTTCAGATTGCTGCTCTATCAATATTACAACGATCCATCCCTTGTCCCTCCCCCAGTCCTCCTGGAATGAGGAGCTAATCCTGATCGTGCTTTTCACATCAACCCCCACCATCACTTTGCTTCTTATATTGCAGGGGGTCCCCAAACATCTACATACTAGCGTAGACATATCGTTTTTCAAGATCTTCATTGTTTTCCTGTTTATCTGTCTTATCATCTGCGCATTTTATTAAAGAATATAGTGCTTCTGTTGTATGACTGAGCATGCCATCAATTTGACATCACTCAATTACAGAAGCACAGGAACACTTATAGAAATCATCAGGCAAATCATCGGTCAATCTGTCTCAAGACAACCAGTGGAACACTTGGAGCAGGAGACAGCCATCTCCACCAGCACACAGAGAAGACAGCGAGGAGCCAGAATCTCACTCGAGGAATTGATTTGCGAGTTTAGGAGATCAAGAACCATCAACATCACAGCACTTAGAATCCAAAATTGACAGTCTTGGTACAGCCTTAGCAGCAACTCTAGTACCTCCATCTGCTCCATCTGCTCATATGGATCAAGAGCACAAACCACCAACTTTTGGGGAGATGATGAAGATAATCGAGAATCAGCAGAAGTTGCTAGTACAACAACAACAAGCAATGGTGGATCTGATGACACACCTAGCATCAGGAGAAGGAGGTCACTCTTCAGGAGTAGGAATAGGCCCCCAACCCCATGTCCACCTTCCCAAGGTTCATGTCGCAGAACCAACTCCCTTTGATGGCAACAAAAAGAAGTTCCAATCATTTTTGGATCAAATTTATCTTGTTCTGTGAGCTCATCCAGAATACAAAGATGAAGACAAGGTAACAGTTATCCTGTCTTACATCAAAGGAGGATACACAGAAGAATGGAAGAAGGGGGTTCTATGAGAAATGGAAGCTCACAGAGTAGAACCTCTTAGACACAATGAGCTGTCCAAGAATTTTGATGAGCTCCTGACGATGATGAAGATCACCTTTGGAGATCATAATGAAGAACAAATGGCACAGCAGAAATTGACAACTATTTGACAGGGAAATTGTCATATTGAGGAATACGTCACGGAATTCCTCTTATACAAAACAGTGTCTGGATATAATGATGGAGCATTATGCACATTGTTCAAGAAAGGGATGAATCGTCCTCTTCTCCAGTCCTGTTATGTTGAGATGCCCCTCCCTAGTGATCTAGAAGGATGGATTAGACAAGCAAGAATCAGGGCATATGCATATCAAGATATGCAGAATTTTGAGATGACTTGGGGGCGAAGACAGACGCAACAACAGCAGTATGGAAGACCACAGGGGCAACAACAACAGCATAATTTCACCCCTTGTCAATTCACTCCTGTAGCTGCACCTGTAGGAGAACCAATGGATGTCAACAGAGCTCGAGGACCACACCCTCATCTATGTTTCAACTGCAGCAAAGAAGGACATTTTGCAAGAGAATGCCCTGAGCCAAGATGCCCTCAGGGGCAACAACAACAAAGAAGGGGGAATGCAAGGACCCTTCAAGAGATGCATGTGCTGAACAAGGCAGACTTCTTGGCAGAGATGCAGAAGGAGTTTCAGGCATGTGGTCTTAGATTGAATGATCCAAATGGCTCAAAGAGTGGAGCACAACAGTCGGTTTTTGGGTTGGTGTTATGAGGCACTTGCTTTGGCACCTCATAACGGTTTTTGTTTTCTTTTTCCTTTTCTTTTCTTACTTACTAAGTAAAGTGTAGTATTATTACTACAAGTGTGAGCTTAGCTCCACTTTACTTAAGTAAGGACTTATCCTTTTCTTTTCTCTTTTATAGTACTTAAGTATTTACATACTTAAGTGTGAGCATAGCTCCAAGTACTATAATAGACTTATCTTTTTCTCTTTATCTTTCTTTATTTATTATAACATTTACTTGCTAAGGACTATTATTATACAATTAGCAAGGACCCTCTCTTTTCTTGTCTTTACTTACATCTATTTATCTCTAGTTCATTTCGTGCTTGTGGCTGAGCCACTAATATCACATGGACATGTACTTACTGTGCTTTACTGTGCATTATCGTTTACTTACTGCACTTTACTGTGCAACTTTACTATAGTTAGATCACTAGTTTTGTATAAATAGTTGACAGACTGGCGGTCTTAAACCCCAGTCTTGTCAACTTCGCAATCTAGGGATTCTCCTATACTGCACTTGATCTACGCTCGATAACAAACTTGCTCTCTAAGAACTAAATCTAAGATCTCTAAGTCACACTACAAAGGGTGTCACTAAGATATCCTACATCTCATCACTCTGGATCCTCGAATCATCATTGGTGGAATTATCCTCATTTCAATATCGTTGATCCCAATCTTCATCGTCATCAGGAACTTCTATTGCATGTATCAAACATGAATTCAACCTCCAGTTACCAGGAGTATCAATATAGACCTTCCCTAAGACCATCCAATAGGCCACTCTTAGCAGTTGGATGGGAACTGAGCACAAGTTTGCCATCCTATAATAGGTTTTCTACACTTCAGACTGATGATACAGACATTGATCATCTCAATGCTTGTACCCAAATCTATTTAACATGCATTGTTCCGTCTTGCTCTCAGTCTGAAGTGAAGCCCCAAGTGCAACAGGTTACTCCTCCTGTCAAGAAAAAGGAATATGTCAGAAGAACATTATTTGATGTCACCAGTTTCCCAGAAATGAAACTCAAAATCAAAACAGTGGATACTGGAGTGATTCTAGAAGTTGATGCTCTCCTTGATTCAGGTGCTACAGGATTATATGTCAACAAAGAATTTGTCAAGAAAAACAATTTAAACACAAAGAAATTGGCCAAACCCATCCCAGTCTACAATGTTGACGGATTGCTCAATCAAGGAGGATCTATTGAAGAAATGATCAACTTCATTATGACTATCGATGGTCATACTGAATGTGCTACTTTTGCAGTCTGTAATTTGGGCAAAAAGAACATCCTTGTTGGAGAATCATGGTTAAAAATCCACAACCCTGAAATTGACTGGTTACAGGGAAAAATACAATTCACAAGATGCCCACAAAGATGCGAAGTACACCTCAAAGCTGACAGACAAGTCTGGAAATCAAACAAGAAGCTGATGAAACAACAAAATAGAGCAATACATCAAGAAGCCGAAGAAAGGATCACAGCTGAAGAAGGAGATTGGATATTGATGGTTAAGGTCAACCAGAAAGAAATGGAGGCATCCATTCAAAAGATCTTGCTATTGAAGCAGAAAAGAAGAAGTTGAAGAAGACTTTCGAAGACATTGTACCCAAAGCATATCATCATTTCAAACGGGTATTTGACAAAGAGGCCTTTGATTCTCTCCCTCCTAGATGTCCTTGGGATCATGCTATTGAACTTAAACCAGGTGCAAAACCATCGGCTGGTAAAGTTTACAATCTTTCTCTAGATAAACAAAAACAATTGGAGTTATTCATTGAAGAGAATTTGAAAAGCGGTCGTATTTGTCCTTTGAAATCCCCCATGGCATCACCATTCTTTTTCATCAAAAAGAAGTCTGGAGATCTTCGACCTGTTCAAGATTATCGTAAGCTCAATGACATGACAATCAAGAATAGCTATCCCCTCCCTCTTATTTCAGAATTGATTGATCATCTTTGTGGAGTGCGGTATTTCACAAAGATGGACATTTGTTGGGGTTATAACAATGTCAGGATCAAAGATGGTGATGAATGGAAAGCTGCTTTCATCACTAACAAGGGTTTATTTGAACCTTTGGTTATGTTCTTTGGTCTCTGTAATAGCCCAGCCACCTTCCAAACGATGATGAACCACTTGTTCCATGGTCTCATCTCACGTGGAGTTATGGTGGTTTATATGGATGACATCTTAATCTTTACAGCAACATTGGAAGAACATCACAAAGTCACACAGGAAGTCCTTCAAATACTCGCAGATAACAAACTTTATCTCAAACCAGAGAAATGCGAATTTGAACAGACATCTATAGACTTCCTCAGCCTAAAGATTTTCTTCGACAAGATTGCTATGGATCCAGTCAAGGTACAGGGTATCAAAGACTGGCCAATTCCGCAGAACCTTCATGATGTCCACTCATTCTTGGGCTTCTGCAACTTTTATCACCGTTTTATTCTTGGGTTTTCTAACATCGCTAAACCCTTGAATGAACTTATGCAGAAGGATGTCAAGTGGCATTGGGATGAAGAACAGCAGTTGGTGTTCACTCATTTACAAGATGCTGTGTGCTCTGAGCCAGTTCTTGTATTTCCAGATGAGCAGTATCCATTCAGAGTTGAAGTGGATAGCTCTGGTTATGCTACTGGTGCAATCCTTTCACAGCTTCAACAGGATAACAAGTGGCACCCTGTTGCTTACCTCAGTAAAGGTTTGTCACCTGCTGAGTGTAACTATGACATCTACGACAAGGAGATGTTGGCTGTCATCTGTGCTTTGGAAGCATGGTGTCATTACCTTGAAGGTTCCATTCACCCTGTTCAAGTCATCACTGACCACAAGAACTTGGAATACTTCATGACAGCCCAGAAGCTCAACCATTGTCAAGCTCGTTGGTCTCTTTATTTGTCTCGCTTCCAGATCGATATGGTCCACAAACCAGGGTCTGCCAATGTTTGCCCTGATCTCCTCTCGAGACATTCAGACCATAAGAAGGGGGTAGAAGATGACAACAAGAATGTCATCTTGCTCAAACTGGAATTTTTCAAACACAAGATTTCCCTTGCAGCTCTCAGCCCTCCTATCTTGAAGAAAATCATGGATGCACAGAAAGAAGATCATGACTACAAAGTTTGGGACAAGTTGGATGCAGACTTAAGGAAAACTGCAGTATTCGCAAGATGGAGTGAAGATGAAAAGAAGACGCTCTTCTACAATGGGAAACTTTATGTCCCAGAAACAATGTACACTGAACTGATGAAGACCTGTCATGATTCACCTCTTGCAGGACATCCAGGTTACAAGAAAACCTTAGAAATGGTTCAACGACATTTCTGGTTCCCAAATATGGCATCATATGTGGAGAAATATGTCAAAGGATGTGATTTATGCCAAAGGATGAAAACTTTCCCTACAAAACCACAAGGAGAATTAACACCTAACGAAATTCCTTCACATCCATGGCAAATCATTTCTACAGATCTTATCGTCAAATTGCCTGAAAGCCAAGGCAATGATTCTATTCTTATGGTCGTGGATTGTTTCACCAAAATGATTCATGCTATTCCAACAACAGAGATGATCACAGCAGAAGGAGTGGCATGTCTTATGAGAGATCATGTTTGGAAACATCGTGGTCTTCCAGAAAATTTTTTATTGGACAGAGGACCTCAATTCATGTCACAAGTCATGCGCAAATTAAATCATTTATTGGGGATTCAAACAGCTACATCTACAGCTTATCACCCCCAAACCGACGGACAAACAGAGTGGATAAATCAAGAAATTGAACAATACTTCTGCATCTTTATTAACCATCAACAGAATGATTGGGCAAGCTGGTTGCCTATGGCTGAATTCGCATATAACAATTGAGTTCATTCAGCAACAAAATATTCACCATTCATGCTGAATTATGGACAAGATCCTAGAATGGGCCATGAACCTCGTACGTCTACCAAAATCGATTCAGTGGATAAATTGGTAGCAAGGCTCAAGCAAATCAGAGAAGAAGCAGAGGTGTCATTGAAGAAAGCAGCAAATGATATGAAGAAGTTTTATGATGAACATCGCAGCAAGACTCCTGTTTATGCCATTGGAGATAAAGTTTGGCTTGAAGCTACCAATATCGATACAGGCAGACCGATGAAGAAATTGGATCACAAATGTCTTGGACCATATGAAGTACTTGAAGTACTTTCAAACAATGTATATCAACTCAAACTTCCCAAGACCATGAAAATTCATCCAGTTGTCCATGTCGTCAAACTTCATCCATACGTCAAAGATGTCATCATTGAATGAGAAATTTGCCCTCCTCCCCCTCCTGTTATCAAAAATGGTGTTGAAGAATATGAAGTTGAAGAAATTCTCAATAGTCATCTTTCTTGTGGTAAAGTTCAATATCTGGTCAAATGGAAGGACTACCCCACAGAGGAAAATTCTTGGGAACCTGCTTCAGTATTGATGGGAGATGTTCCTTATATGCTCAAGAGGTACCACAAAGAACATCCTCAGGCGATACATTCGGTAGCCATTTACCAGATGGAATATTCACCAGAGATGATGGCCCAACCACATTATGCTCGATGACTTCAAGAAGAAACACATCCATCCACACCACCTATTCTTGATGAAGGATATGAGGAAATACCTTTTGGTATTATAGACAATGAAGATGACTTTACAGATGAAGACGATGATGGAGTTATTACTCCTAAATCATATGAAGACTTGAAAGAATTACCCAAGTCTTCCTCTATCATCCCTCTTTCTCCATCACTTTTTGCTGGCATTCCTTTCAAATCTATGGAAGGAGAAGATGAAGATATCTGCCATGCATGCTCATCTCCATTCTTTACTTGTTGAGATGTCTCACCTTAAGAAGGGGGTATTTGTCAGGCCGCTATTATTTTCCCTAATTTTCTCTTCATTTTTCTCTATTTTTCTTACACCTATATCATCATAGATCTTACAGTTGCTCCTAATCTATCAAAGTGATTCCCACAGTCACATACTCTTTCTCTTTGTCTTTATCAGCTGATGACGCATATGTCATCTGATCTCCGATCAGCCCATTCTATTCTTAGTTATGACTCCATTTCTCACACTTACTATGCATGCTCACTAATCCTTCTCACACCTGCTGCAGAGTATCACCAATCTTTCCCACAGTTGCTGCAGAGCCTCAGTCAGCACTGACATGTCCCTTCTATTATTAGATATGACATCACTACTTTACTTTCTCATTCTCCAGCCCTATACTGTACTGCATGGTCTTTGCATGCTCTAGGGTACTATATATGTGTAAGACTCCTAGTGGTTTATTCCCCAGTTCTGATCATCTGGGATATCCACTAGGTACAGTACTCTCTTCTCCCCTTTCTTACTATATACTAATATATCTGGGATATCTGCTAGCTTAAGCGTGATTGTCCTTTGTTTTAGTCTTTTCTCAATTGTTTGGCTTCAGCTCAGCGTCAGCCTCACAAGCTGTGTCTTTATATGTCAGAAGCATCGCCCAGAGGTCCTGGATGTCTACATCGACATAGCATCACACGTGAATTTTACATGCTTGATTATCTTGAATTTGCACAAGATCAAAGTGGAATTTGAGATCTTCAAAGTATTGTCAGAGGTTGTGAGGGCATTTTGGGTTGAATTTTGGTGCAGTCCTGTCACCTCATGTGGGCATCACGTACTGAGTTGCCATTGGTG
>QLPN01001065.1:0-11898 GCA_003314395.1 Albatrellus ellisii
TATAATAAATAAATGAAGAAGAAGATAGAGACACTTTGCAGTACTTGGAGCTAAGCTCACAGCTAAGTATAAAAATACCTTAGTACTGTAAATGTGAAAAGATGGAGTCATTACCATATAGAATTGGAGCCAAGCTCACAGCTGTAGTAAAACCATGCCCTAATAGTAAGTAAAATAAGAAAAAGAGAAAGAAAAAGAAAAAGGGAACAGAAAACCATTATGAGGTGCCTAAGCAAGTGCCTCATAACAGTATTAGTATGATAAGTATCAGATGGGGTCCTGGTGCTATTGAAGGAGGTTTGCTTGGAAAGAGTGTGGCCAACTGCAGAATGAAGAGAAATCTATTCTACAGGGAGAAAGAGTGAGAAAACATATAAGACAAATGGCATAGCAAGAGAGTACTGACCTCAGTCTCTTTGTAGAAGACTGAGGGAAGAAAAAATTATTGGAGGAAATCTTTCAGTAAAGTAGGGTCCATTCATATCATCCCTGAGTCCCACATGAGGTCTGTGTGGTGCAGTCACACTGTCATACTGTCACTGTAATCCCCAACAGGTGTTGTATATGTGTACCATATCAGTGACAAGGTATAATAGAAGTTGTACCATACTATATGCTGCTAGATCATTCAGTGTCAGGCCACCCTGTTTATTCTTTCCATTTTTCTCTATATTTTTCTTGTATCTCTATTACTGCAGATTTCACAATTGTGCCTGATCTATTGAAGTGATTCCCATGGTCATGCATTCCTTTTGTTTGTCTTTATTGGTCAATGACATGTATGTCATCTGATCTCTTATTGGCCTGGTTACATAGTAATTATGACTCATTTCTCATGTTTACTGCAGATTGTTGTATTTTCATCAACATTGCTGTGCACTCCTGTACTCACCTGACTCACCAGATGTCAGAGGCACTTACATATCTCTCCCACACCCTGTCATGTGTGAGATCACACATGCTGTACCATACATCTTACCTGGTCTATGCATGGTCTACTTATGTACACAGCAGGCCCCCATGTCATCTCTCTTGAGACACATATGACCACTTTGGGTATGCATATAGTCAGACCTTCCACTCCCATCCCTTCTGCAATATTCTCTGGTGATGGCAACCTCTCACCTGCCAATTCACTGGAACTCTTGGGCCCTCTTCATGTCCCACAGATGCTGGCTGCACATCAACTGCGATGTGACATTCAAGCCACTAGGCAACTTCTGGCTATCTTACCAACTGATCAACAAGCCTCCATGCAGTTCCTGATTGACTCCCTGGCTCATCTGGCATGCACTGCACCATCTATCCCACTTGCTGCTACTGGTCCCACCTCAGGACACCTTGAGCTGTCTACATCTAATGGGTCTAATGCATTGTCATCCACTTCAGACATTCTCTTTTCATGGGCTGCAGAGGCTAGACAGAAACTGACTTATGGGAAGAAGGTCTCAATCCATCAAGAAATATTCTGCCTGGAAACTAAGGGTATTTGGACACCTCTGATGTTGTTCACCAACTCTGCTCTGTGTGACATTGCTGCCAGACCAACCGTTCATATGAAGAAGATGGTTACCAAAGATGGTGGTTCCACACAGCTTCTAGATCCTGATGCCTTTGGGATAGAAGCCAGCCTGACTCATGCTCTCTGGACTGAAGCTTGGGGAAATTATTTGGTCTTTCTCACCAAAATTTCTGAGCCTGAGGTACTTGCTTAGTGGTCCACTCACTTTAATGAACTCACACATCTGGCCAATCATGAACACAACCTTCAGGCCATCTTGGAATTTTACATTGATAACTGTATTGACTATCATTCTGAACCTTTCAAACATGATGATACTGTCCATTGGCACCAACTGGATTCAGCCTGTCTTCACTTTCAGGTGTGTACCCTCACTAGTGAACTTTCTGCTGCTTGGTCCACAACCTCTGGCCCAGTGTATGATGCTGGTGTAGCCTCTTTCTGTCTTCAGCCTTATTACAACCACTCCTCTCAGGGTTCCTCTGCACCTTTGTGCTCTGATCCCTTTCTGGCTGGCAGACCTGAAAAGCCAGTCATGGGAATCTGCCTTATCTGCAGCAACTCTGGACACAAGGTGTGTGATTGCAATGTGTGTATGTCCATCAAAGGCCATCCCATTATGGCTTGGTGGGATACCAAGAGAGGCATGCTTATCTCTATCAAAGATGACAGGCAGGACTTCTGCTTATTGTTCAACATTGGTTCCAGACATTGTAATGGTGCACACAAGACCCATGTCAAACATGTGTACTCCATCTGTGCTGGTGCCCACTCTGCTAGCAGCAACTCTTGCTTCATCTGAGGCATCTTCTCTCCATCAACTTTTATTCTAGATCACATTCCTCCATGCCATCCCTTGATCTCCTTCTCCAGATCTCCATCCCTATGCAATCATATTGTCTCCCTGTACCATAGTCAGGCCTTTCAGTCATTTCTTGATGTGCTATATCTTAGCTATAAATACCCCAGCCTTTCTCTGCAATTATCTTGTGGCTTCCCTATCAGTGTTGAAGGTTCACAGCTTCTTGACAGCATTATCCCACCATATTGCCCTTCTGCCAATGACTGATGGGTAGGTGATTACCTTCAAGAAGAATGTGATGCCAGTTGCATGTCTGGTCTGTTCTCTGAATCCTACATGTGGTCTCTTTGTGGTGGACACTTTGCAATGTCATTACCTCTTCTGATGACTCTGGTGCTGTTAAATGGTGCATTGTACACAACATGTCTTTTTGTGGTCATGCCAGCTACTCTGTCAATGATCTCATTGACTCTGATGATTTCCCTACTGCATGGGGTGCAGCTGCTAAGGTTGCTGACATTGTGAGTTCTTTCTCCTTGTCCTTGTCTGTCATTCTATTGTTGGTTTTTTTTTTCCTTTGTGTTATTAGATATGACATTTGCTGTCCTTGTCTTGTGCTGTGTGTACCTTCATGGGTTTCTTGGTCTATGTGTATCTTGCCCTATGACACAGATTCTGGCCATCACTGCACATGTCCATCAATCCTACTGTTGCTGCATGTGTACCTTGTTTTTTTCCTGTTGCTGCATGCATACATTATCTCTACTGTTGCTGTGCACATCCATTGATTCCACCATTGCTATGCATGTGTCTTCACCTGTCCCTCATTCCTGCATCTCACCAATATATGTCTGCCACATGTGTTTTTGACATGCTGTGGCAGTGTGTCTGCTTGGTTCTTCCATTGCTGGGCACATATTTTGTTTCATCATTGCTGTGCATACATGCTCTCTTGCCATAGGCACTTGCATGTTACTTTCTGGAGCTTACAATTAGGCTTCATCATTGGAGTTGTTTTTGCTTATGCTATGATGATTCAGGTTGTGTCAGCTCTGCTGGGTCCCCAAGCAGTGACTCTGGATATTGAAAAGGCATATAGGATGATCCCTATCAGTCCACAAGACAAAAAAAATATTGTTCTTGCTCATCATAATCTCTTTTGGCTGGATCATGTTGTGCCTTTTGGTCTTGCCTCTGCTTCCATATTTCAAGGTGAACCTACTAATGCCATCATGGACATTTGGGATGGTCTAGGTGTCTGACCTTCTGCCAAATGGGTGGACAATGTCACCTTATTCCATTTCCCTTCTGCCTCACATACATCACCAGATGGTTCTGTTACCTTTCAATATCTGTATGACCATGATGGTGCCATCCTCTTTGGGTGTCCCTTGGCATGTTTCCAAAGGCCAAGATTTTGCATATACCTTTGCTGATGTTGGTTTTTTCTGGGACATTCCTTCATGCACCATTTGACTCATTGATGTCAAACACTGTAAACTAATCATTAAATTACAGTCCTTGCTGACTTTTGGCATCAACACTGCCCTATCAAGCACATCCTCAGTTTACACAGCTCACTTTCACATGTGTCCTTTGTTTTCCCACATGGTTGATCTTACCTTTCTTCCTTGTCTTCCTTCATTGCCTCATTTCAGTCCTGTCATCCAGGTCATATGCAGGAATGGTTCCCACCCCAATCCTTCTGGCAAGATCTGGAGTGGTGGTTGTGGACTCTTTGGGCCAGTCCAGGCCTATGTCACCTTTGTCCTCATTCCTCACCCATTGACATGGGTATTTGGGTCAATACTTCCACTGACTGGGGCATTGGCATCATGTGGCAGTCATCATGATTTGCTGCCTGGCAGTGATTGCCTGGTTGGAAACACACCACTGGTTGTGTGACATTGGGTGTGGTGAAGGCATTGCAATCAAGTTGGCTGTCCCTTGTGCTGAGGCCTGCAGCTTGCACAATGTGCACCTCCTTATCTGCAGTGATAACAATGGTGTCATTGGTGCCTGTCACTGTGGTCACAGTTGCAACTTCATGGTCAATCAATGCATTCAATGGTCAGACATTGTCAGCATGTCCCACAACTTTACCTTCTCCTACACATATGTTGCATCAGTGGACTGTGCACACAGGATATGGGAGACAAGCATTATAATATGGAAAGTTAATGCAAAGACATAAGATGTGGCTAACAGCCAGATGGTTAGTGGCAGGCACAGCAGAGTAGGGAGAGTTGCAAGCACAGTAAGGTGATGCAACGTGGTTCAAATATGCTGCAGGATAGAGGTGAGGAAGTGTAGAGTTTAAGACAGGTGAGTACTCACTCAGAAATGTGGTAAGATGTCTGAGGAGTTTGTATTGTAGAGTGTCTGTCTTATATAGTATGTTGTAAGTAAAGTTGTAGCAGAGAGTAAGCAAAGAATACAACAGTTACTATAATGAGGGGGATGTGTGTCGTCCTGGAGTATGTGTGGAGTGGGTGTGCTTGGAGATGTGATGAGTTAAGTGGTCTGAGGAGTAGATGTAGACATATGTATAGCATAGGTAATGCATGTTGTTAGGTATGTATGTATGTGTGTGAGGAGACAAGGGAAGCTGAGTGAAAGATGTGAGTGTAGTACAGATAGGAATTTCAACATGGACAACCTTGTCAACCCCTTTTCACATGTCCCACATGCTGGCAATGAAATATCTCTGTCCCTCTTTCATCCCTTCATGCTGGCACATGACTGCTTGTAGTCTTGGACAACACCTTCTGGATTTTCTTATTCATCCACCATGTAGGCTCAAATTTGCCCCCTCACATTCTCACATTCCATTGCCATGCAGCTGTTGTCAGTTGAACCTAAAACTCACAAAGTATATGGTGCTGGCCTATTGCATTTTACACAATATTGTGACACATTTGTGGTGTCTGAAGTTGGCCATATGCCAGCATCTGATGGCCTTCTTGGTGCCTTTGCTTCCAGTGGTGCTGCAAAGGTTGCATGTGCTAAGAGTGGCCTATTGGACAGTCTTAGGGAAGGTTTTCTATAACAATACCCCTGGTAACAAGGTAGTTGGTATGCACTTGATGAGTGTAATAAACATTCCTGATGACAGTGAAGAGTGGGATCAATGAGATAGTGATGAGGATCATTCCACCAATGACTATACAAGGATCCAGAGTGATGAGTATAGGATGTCTTTATGATGCTTAGAGTGACTTAGAGATCTTGGACTTAGTTCTTAGAAGGGAATGTTGCACAGGGAGATGTGGTGTGGTGGCAAAGGTGATGGGGTGGCAGTCAGACTGGAAGCATGGCCTGGATGTGAGGCAGGAGGCTGTGGTATATGATGAGGAATGTGGCAGAGAAGAGGATGAATGCTGAGAAGCACACAACAAAGATAAGAAGAGGGAAGTACATGGCAGTACTTCCAAAGGAGGGTATTGAAGTGGATGGGGTAAAGACAGGTGCAGGCACACTGAAAGAAGGAGATGTCCACTTATATTTTACAGATGCTATAACACTACTGATATACATGCTGAAGTCATGCACAGTAAAGGAGAATCCCTAGATTGTGAAGTTGACAAGAGTGGGGTTTAGGACTGCCAGTCTTTCAACTACTTATACAAATCCAGAGTGCTAAAGATAGCACAAGTAAGTAAGGTTCATGGATCAACAATGATTGTGCAGCAATCAACAAAGTCACATGACCTAACATGCATCCATAGGTATAGTAAGTGGCTCAGCCACAAGCACAAAATGAATGAGAAGTAAACAAAAATAAATAACAACAAGTCCTTGCTAATTGTATAGTAATAGTCCTTAGCAAGTAAATGTAGATAAAGAAAGAAAGATAAAGGGAAAAAGATAAGTCTTTATAGTACTTGGAGCTAAGCTGACACTTAAGTATGTAAATACTTAAGTACTATAAAGAGAAAAGGAAATGAGTCCTTACAATAAGTAGGAGCTAAGCTCACAGCTGTAGTTGATACTACACTTATAGTAAGTAAGAGAAAAGAAAAAGGAAAAAAAAAGAAAACCATTACAAGGTACCTAAGCCAGTGCCTTGCAACAGCATGTGGATCAGCTGAACAATGGATTGCTGGTTTGTGGCTCTGGCACAACACTAACAGTGCTCCTTGGTTTGGTGGCAGCATTCTTCAGTGAGCTTTAGGTGGTGTGGGGAAAGTAGCTCCCAGTTCATCTTGGTGACCCCCCATCCACCTATCACACATGATCACCTCCTTGCTTTGCTGGCTTGCCTTGATTTTGACAATTCCTTTGATGCCACAGTTTGGGCAGTCACTGCAGTCACCTTTTGGAGTTGCTGTTGGTGTGTAGGACACATGTGTACATGCTGTGTCATGCTGATTGGTTCCTGTCAGTCTTGGGGAGCTATTGCTCACATGTAGCTCTGAGTTTGATACATGGCAGCACATGTCTTGGTCCTCTCCCCATACCAAAGGTTGTACATGCAATGGTTATCCTTTCATTACACTACACATACCATTCTCCAAGACCACTGGCTCTTTAGGGGCCACTATTTCCATCACCAAGTTTTCCTTCAGTGTCCCAACTTGTGCTCATGCCACACTACAGTATCACATGAAAGTTAATGGTCTGGATACTCCCATCTCTGTTCCTTTCTTCTCCTTTTGTGAGGCTGGTACCTTTGTTCCTCTGACAAAGTCTTTGTTTTTAGCTCACTGTCATGCTGTGTGGCAGGTGACTGGATTGTCTTCTCTTTATAGTGGTCATAGCATTTGTATTGGTGGTGCCATTGAACTCTTGTTGCACAGCATACCTCCTGATATTGTTGCCAAACAGGGTCACTGGCACTCAGATGCCTTTCTTTTGTATTGGCACAAGATTGAATTTGTCCTGACATTATTCATTTCTTGTGCCTTTTCTGCTTCCAACTCTTTACACCCTGTTGCCACCATGGACAACCTCTCTCATACACTTGCCCATTCACATTCTCTGTGACTAGATCCTGTCTCCCATGTTTATGATCCATCTCCTGGTTTGTGTTGCTTGCTCTGGTGTGTGTGGATCTCAGGTTCTTTGGGGGACTTGAGGTTGTGAGCTGTGCTCTGAGGTGGTGTCTCAATCCCCATAGTCTTTCACTTTTTTGGACATCTCCACCCATTGGCAGCTCATAAAATTTTGGCTTGCCCTTTGCATTGTGCCCTTCTTCCCACAAATCATTGCAAGTGGCATCTGGCACATGTGAGGGTCACATGACCTTCAAATGGCAACCTGAAGTTTTCCCATCCACACACACCTTGCAATAGTATCAACATAAGTTAGAATGAACATCTACTCACATTCTAGAGAAGATCCCACACAGAAGTAACATTAGTTAGCCTGTGCCACCACTTTGCTTTCATCCTGTCTTGAACCAAACATGGCAATTTCTGCACTCCCTGATCAATTACATGCAATGGCTGTCAAATGTACTGTGTGTCATGAAAACAATTGCATACCTTTTATTTTTATTTTCTTACTCCTCTTGTTGCTTGAACCTTCCACTCCACTGGCATGTGGAGGTGGGTTAACATAGGGGGCACAACCCCTCTTACTGTATTTCCATATGTTTCATCAGTCATCAGAGTATAATGCTGAAGTACTATAAAAGAACTCACCTTTTGTCATAGTACTTCAGTTTAACCTCCTTCATTATATCTCATCATTTGTTGAATTGTAGCAGCATTGTCTGGCTATCTTCCTCTGTCATTCACCTCAGAATTCTCTCATAATCTTCTGAAAGGTGTTTAGCTGCTCACACATGCCAAACCCTAACATTAGGTTAAACTCTTTCACTCTGGCCTGAACCAAAACTGGCTACTTCACCACTGACCTATTTTCCCCAAGGGTTTCATTTGAACAACACTCAAGACACCATCTTCTATTATCCAGTTGAATATAAAGGAAATGACACTTGGAGAGTTACAGGAACCCAGCAATTCATCAACACCTCAGGTTTTTATAACTAAGACATCACAGCTCCCTCTGTATGCTTTTCATCTTCAATCCAGTACTCAGCACTACTGTTGAAACTTTTGTGCATATCACTACATTTTGTTTGGCTCCTATCTCCCTACATGTACACTCTACATATACCATGTCAACACCCACAACTCTTTCTCCTCGGACTACCCACTCCACTCCATACTCCATATGACATGCATGACACCACTTTAGGTAGTCCTTGTTCTTTACCCTTCACTCTCTGCTACAATTCTACCTGCATGCCACTATATAAGAAGGACACCACTACACTACCTCCTCAGACATCCTACACCTAGTCTGACATACTTGAACCATGTCACCTCACCTTACTGTGCTTGGTAACCTCTTATGCTCTGCTGCAGTATGCAACTGCCCCCCACTCTCTGGCTTCTGGCCACCTCTTACATCATTTCCATGATATATATCTTGGCTGCCATCATCTTCCATAGCCTGTGCATACAACTACCACAGTTTCTCAAAATCAATAAACTGATTGAGTTCAATGGAGACAAGAAAAACTTTCAAGGTTTTTACTTGTCTTGTTTGAAGTATCTGATAGTTTATTCAGATCTACATGCATCTGATGCACAAAAAATATTGTTTGTGTTTCATAATGAAGAAAACTGCCCTAGCATTCAATAATCAGTATACTCTCAAACATATGATGGGCACCACTTATCCTCTTTATGCTGACTTTATAAAGGATCTCAAAACAGAGTTTGAAGACCCTCATAAAGTACAACAAGCATATCTCACTCTCTGTCAACTCATACAAGGAACCCAAACTGCAGATGAGTACAACTCTACCTTCCTAGCTGTCAGGCCACTATTATTTTCCTTTATTTTTCTCTTCTTTTTCTTATGTATCTATTGCTATAGATCTTATAATCACTCCTGATCTATCAAAGCAATTCTTACAGTTATGCATTCATCTTGTTTGTCTTTATCAGCTGATGATGCTGTACAGAATGGAGATGTCTTCCATGCAAGTTCAAGGTATAAGATGGTTAGATAGACGTGTATGACCAGAGCAGCGGACTCTTAGGCTAGAACACGTAATAGAGTGGATGAAGATGATATTAAGAAGATGAAACTGAGATAGTGGCAGGCTCAGTGTAGTGTAGAATCTGTGTGATTTGACTGATGGCTCGTGGTAACTGGAAGGTAGCTTGTACTTGTAGTGACCAGAAAGTAGCTGGAGAGGAGGGGCGCACCCCTGACTCCTTAAATACAGTAGTCTCATATGTATGTTGCTCCATCTCCTTGGCAGCATTCACATAGTGTAGTTTTAGTGTGTTATAGACGTATCATACTATGTGCTGCCAGGTTGTTTTGGCATGCAGCTGTAAAGTAAGTAACCTAGATCATGCATCCAAAATCGTCAGTAGCCTGCTTGCAGGTCTTACAATGCATCAGTCATCTGATCTCTGATTGGCCTGCTTATGAAGTAGTTATGACTTATTTTCTCACTGTTACTGTGGATGCTCACTCAGCTTTCCCATGACTACTGCAGAGTATCACCAATCATTCCCACACCTACTGCAGACATCAGTCATCCTCTTTTTGATTGGTTGTTATTATTATCTCTACTGCACAGCCTTTGCTAGTTCATATGCCTGCCCTAGAGTACAGTACTATATATACTAGATGACTCCTAGCATTTATCCCCCAGTTCTGATCATCTGGGATATCCACTAGGTACAGTACCATTCCTCTCTCCTTTCCTCCCTTACTATATGCTAATATATCTGGGATATCCACTAGCGTGATCCATCCTTTGTTTGTTTTAGCATCTTCCTCAGTTGTTCAACTTCAATGTTAGTGTTGGCCTCATACTAGCCTTGATCCATGAAGCCAATATTCCCAATGACTGAACAAAGCTTGACTATTATGAACAAGGTCTTAACTCAGGATTGGCCAATCAAATTTACAATTCTGAAGTCCTGAAGATGTTGAATGGATGGATGGAACAAGCAGGAATTATGGATATGCAGTGGCATGCTCATAAGGATCAAAAGAAATTCCATTTACCTTTTTCTTCTCCTTCTGCTCCTTCTGTCAACCATAGGGACCCAAACACCATGGACATTGACTGATGTTGAAGAAACTTACAGAGGTAGAGAGAGAGAAGTTGAGGAAAGAAGGAAGATCCTTTGCATGTTGTCAAAGTGGACACATGGCAAATCAATGTCTGACAAAAACAATGAAGACACAGATAGTTGAAGAAGAATCAACCCCTCCGTCTCCTAGACCCAATGCTCCTTATATTCCTCCCCCCATAGCTCATTGTGCTCACATATCTGAAGTTATCAATGAGGACAAAGAAGGGTCTATTGCTCATCCTCCTGCCTATGATGAAGCTGCAATAAGATGGATTTTTGAAACCATTCACACATTACCAATGGAGGGAAGACAAGTCCTATCAGAGATGTCAGAGTATTTTTAGGAAGTTCAAAAGCCTCTATGTGCTGTTGAACTAATCTGTTGTACCTGAATGATTCTGTATTATTGTTGAAACCACTAAATACTCTACATTTGCAAATTCAGCTCAGCAATTGCCAGGGAAGTTGTAGAATTGAACATCAAAAAGTGTTAATAGACAGTGGAGCTACAAATAATTCCATCAATCATTGCCTCATCACCACATTCCATATCCCCATAGTTCCACTCCCATGTCCTCACATCATTCAAAATGTGGATAACACCAAAAACAAATTAGGACAAGCTACTCATGAAGCTTATCTACAAATGACCATTCAAGGACACCAAGAAGAAGTCAAATTCTTTGTTATTGATCTTGGATCAGACAATATCATTCTTGGACATCCCTGGCTCAAATGTCATAATCCTGAAATCAATTGGACAACTTCTAAAGTATCCTTTACTCATTGCCTACCACCAAAATGATGTGCCAGATTGTGTCTATCCTATAAAACCTGAAGAATCAAGTTCAATGCCAGATTACCTTTAGAAGTTGACAATGAAGTGTTTATGGGTATGCCAGATGAAGAATGGATACAATGAACAACACAAGCTACTACATTTGCCATGGCATCAAAACCAAAAATTACTATCATTCCTGATTGCTATGCTGCATATCCCAAGGTCTTTTCAGAAGAAGCTTCTCATTCTCTTCCCCCCCTTCATGATTGGGATCATGCTATTGATCTCAAACCAGATGCAATCCCCATTCATAACTGTAAAATCTATCCTCTTAATCCAGCTGAACAAATTGCCCTAGATGAATTCATCAAGGATATGACAGCATGAGAATATATTTGCAACTCAAAGTCTCCCTTTGCATACCCCTTCTTCTTTATCAAAAAAAAAAAGGATGGTAAACTCAGACCTGTTCAGGATTATCAACAACTCAACAGCCTCATTGTCAAAAACCAATACCCCCTTCCCCTCATCTCTGATATCATTGATAAATTGAAAAATGCTAAATATTTTACAAAATTTGATGTTAGATGGGGATATAACAATGTCTGTATCAAATAAGGAGATGAATGGAAGGCCACTTTCAAAACAAATCAGGGCATGTTTGAACCCCTTGTCATGT
>QLPN01001067.1:0-19268 GCA_003314395.1 Albatrellus ellisii
TTCAACTTCTTGCAGTGATCCCCCTAGGATGGTGATATTGTCAACATATAGAACAATAATGAGGGGTTGTGAGGAAGTTGTTGAGACATAGATGCCAGAGTCTGATAAGGTACAGGTGAATGAGAGACCTAGGAGTGAACTGTGCATCTTGTGGTGCCATTGCTGCGATGTTTGTTTCAGTCCATATATTGCTTTGGATAAGTGACATACTTTGCCCTCAGTTCCAGGTACAATGAAGCCATGAGGCTGGTCCATATGAATCTCCTCATCAAGATCTCTGTTGAGGAAGGCAGATTTGACATCCATCAAGTGTACTTCCCAGTCTTCAAGAGCTGCAATAGCAAGTAGCATCCAAAGGGATTCAAGATGGGCAACAGATGAGAATGTTTCTGTGTAGTTGATGCCATGGACTTTGGTGTTGTTACGAGGCACTTGCTTTGGCACCTTGTAATGGTTTTCTTTTTCTTTTTCTTTCTTTTCTTTTCTCTTACTTACTAGTAAAGCATAGTATTATTGCTACAAGTGTGAGCTTAGCTCCACTTTACTTAGTAAGGACCCATCTTTCTTTTCTCTTTTATAGTACTTAAGTATATACATACTTAAGTGTGAGCTTAGCTCCAGGTACTATATTAGACTTATCTTTTTCTCTTTTCTCTTTATTTATTTATTATAACATTTACTTGCTAAGGACTATTACTATACAATTAGCAAGGACTCCCCTTTATTGCTCTTATTTACCTTTGTTTTTCTCTTGTTCATTTTGCACCTGTGGCTAAGTCAGATTACTTACACAACAGACATGTCTTACAATGCATTACTGCACATTACTGTGTATTGCTGTGCAATACTGCACCTTACTGCATAACTCTACTATACTTTGGACTCTAGTTTTGTATAAGTAGTTGAAAGACTGACAGTCTTAAACCCCAGTCTTGTCAACTTCACAATCTAGGGATTCTCCTATACTGTGCTTGACCTAAGCTCGCTACAAACTTGCTTCATCCTCCAAGAACTAAGTCTAAGATCTCTAAAGTCACTCTAAGTGTCACTGAGACATCCTAAACTCGTTGCTCTGGATCCTCATATAGTCATTGGTGGAATCATCCTCATCACTATCTTGTTGATCCCACTCTTCATCATCATCAGGAACATCTATTATGCTTATCAAGCACATATTCACTACCTTGTTACCAGGGGTATCATTACAGACCTTCCCTAAGACCATCCAATAGGCTGCTCTTAGCACTTTGACAAGACTCTACACTCCACCTAACAACCAACCATGCTTCTAGGAAGCACATGCCCTCACCATGGCTTCCACACCATCTAATCTCCATGGAGATTACCATCAACAACTTCTTCCTGCCAATGCCATCTCATTAAACATAACCAATTGCCAGTGGCCTATTACCTCCAATACAACAGCACCAACAAACTCTTTTATGTCAATAACCAACTCATTTACTTCACTTGTACCAATCAAGAACCCCAGACTGCATACCATAATGGGAATCCAATTGTTACTGATACACCACTTCTATTGGCCAATATCCACTGAGAAATCTCACTAGATACTGACATCTGTCAAGAACATAGACAACTTCTTGGAAACCACATTCCCATCCCACTCCATCAATATACCAATAAGGAAGACGAATATACATTCTACAACAAACACAACCAGTGGATCTATGAAGCCTTCAATGACCCAGATGAAAACCAAGTTATCATTTGCTGGGATTCCACAAACCCATCAGACTATGATTACATTGAAGTATATCCCCAACAAGTATCTTCATTACCCATGATCCCCAAATACCAACAGAGCCTTATCCCAAGATCAAGGCCTGAATCTCACACAAGAACTCTCTCAGGGCCCCTGGAACCATGAACCCCCACCAATGTTCCAAAACAATTTCCTCAAGTGGAAGCATTCTTTACTCCTCAAGTGACAACTTCAGGAGATGAAACCATTACCTTGTCCACCCCTTTCATTCAATCAAGACTCACCTCCAGAATTATGACTTCAGACCCAATTGATCTGATGCCAACAACAAATCACCTGAACTCAAAGAGAATTCAACAACCTATATCAAGAATGGCTCACACATTATCCACTTCCTCCAAGGAACCCTGACTTAATAAGCCATCTGAGTTTTCTGGAACCAAATCCACCACCAAAGACTTTATCTGAAAGGTTAAACTCCATTTCTTTACCAAAACTTTCAAAGATGATACAGACAAAATTGCCTTTGCACTATCTTTCTGTAAAGAAGGAATGGTTGCCAGAACCTGGGCTGGACAAATCATCAATCAGCTCACTGCTTCCTCTTCAATGCTGACATGGAAGCAATTCAAGGACCAATTCAAGAAGAAGTTCTACCCAACTAACAAAGGGGAGCTATCATGCAACAACCTGGATAGGTTAGTCCAGGGAAGAGGCACTGCTTCTGAATACATCACTGTATTCAATTCTATCGCTGACACCATGGGTTATAATGACATAACCAATATCAAGAATGGTCTTAGAAAAGACATCAAAGATACCATCATGACAACCAGGGATATGTTACCAGCAACCTTATCTGAATGGCAAAATCTCACCATAAGATTAGATCAGAACAAAGCCAACAATGACTTCCAGAACAGTATTCAGTCTGGACAAGGTGGACAATTCCTCTACCCCAATGATCTACTCAAAGGGGATAATGAATCCTGCTTATGGAAATTAAACCCTCACTCTATCCATGCAATAGAAGACTTCTCTCCCCTGGAGACGTTCCAAAGAGAAGTATTCACATGTGCCAGGTTTACTGGAAATGGAAGATTATCAGATGAAGAACATGACAAAAGGAAATGAGAAGGAGCTTGTTTCAGATGTGGTATCAAAGGACCTTTTGGCAGAGAATGCAAAGTCAAACATGACCAAAATTACAGAACACCCAAGCCTGCTTATGCAATAAGGGGAACTCAAGTATGCTGCTAAGAGTGGCCTATTGGACAGTCTTAGGGAATGTGTGAGGCTCATGCTAGACAGCAAGGTCACAAAAGTGAGAGAAGGGGATTGATGAAGGGAGGAGACAATACACTTAGGATGAAGTCACACTATCAAGTGGATATCCCAGATGTATAAAGCTAAAGAGCTATCTACTACATGAGAGTCCTTATATACTACAGGAATCAGCACACAGACTATGTGCTGTCACTGTAGGGCAGGTGTATGTAAGTAAGATGCACAGCATCTGTGAGAACTATCAGTAAGCAATGTGCAGCATTGCACAGCATCAGTAATCGACTGTGAGAATATGAGTCATGTGTGTATAGTAATTAGTCCAATGATGAAATAGTTATGAGTCATAGATGATCGCGATAAGATCTACAGATGATCTGATAAGATGAGATAAGACATATCCTGCAGATCTTGAGTGATAAGATCAAAAGAAATTGTAAAATGAAAAGAAAAATAAATGTGTCCTGACAGAATGTCTGTAATGATACCCCTGGTAACAAGGTAGTGAATATGTGCTTGATAAGTGTAATAGATATTCCTAATGATGATGAAGATTGGGATCAATGAGATAGTGATGAGGATGATTCCACTGATGATTATGCAAGAATCCAGAGTGATGAGTTTAGGATGTCTTTAGACGTGTTTAGAGTGACTTAGAGATCTTAGACTTAGTTCTTATAGGATGAAGTGAGTTTGTAGTGAGCTTAGGTCAAGCACAGTATAGGAGAATCCCTAGATTGCAAAGTTGACAAGACTGGGGTTTAAGACCACCAGTCTTTCAACTACTTATACAAAACTAGCATCCTAAGTATAGTAAAGTTACACAGTAAGGCACAGTATTGTGCAGTAAATGCATAGTAAGATGCGTCCATTGTAAGTAATGTGACTTAGCCACAGGTGTGAAATGAACAAGAGATAAACAAAGGTAAATAAAAGGCAAGAAGAGAGAGTCCTTGCTAATTGTATAGTAATAGTCCTTAGCAAGTAAATGTTATAATAAAATAAAGAAAGATAAGGAGAAAAAGATAAGTCTAATATAGTACTTGGAGCTAAGCTCACACTTAAGTATGTAAATACTTAAGTACTATAATAGAGAAAGGAAAGATGAGTCCTTACTAAGTAAAGTGGAGCTAAGCTCACACTTGTAGTAATAATACTATGCTTTACTAGTAAGTAAGATAAAAGAAAAGAAAGGAAAAAAGGAAAAGAAAACCATTACAAGGTGCCAAAGCAAGTGCCTTGTAACATATGTGATGAAGATGAAGACCCCATTGTAGAGAAGCTAGATGCTCCATTGCGAGTTCTAGGTTCTGATCAACAATAATATGTGCTGCACATAGATCTGATAAAAGTGACGTGTCTTGCTTCGTCCGTTGAGTGTGAGAGAGAAAAGCTGTGATTTTAGAGTGGTAGAGTAGAGATGACTGCTGTCTGCTAGTACTGTGTCATTCACAGGGGATCTGCTCTGGAAGGGGCACACCCTGTCCTCCTTTTTATGTATCGTATGGCATCCAGTATGTACACCGTCTTGGCTCCAGGTGAGAGCCTAGCGGAGGGTAGTGTAAGGGGGGATTATGGTCACCATGCAGGTATATATAGAAAGAGACTAAGTAAGTGCATACGTAGATGGTTGCTGCTAGGTGGTTGCGGCTCGTGTTTAGTGTAGCGCTCATCGGCAGCCAGATTGCAGGTCTTACATCTGCTGGGTAATGAAATAAAGCAAGAAACTGTAATGTAAAATGAAGAGGAAAAATGGGAAGCTCTTAGTCTCCTTCATTACTACTGTGCAGGTCTTCTTCGTCTATGATGGAGGTGACTGGGACTGATGTACGTGAGCAGGTGTGATATGGGACAAGGTGGAAGGTGGCAAACCTGAGTTTCAAGACAGCACCATTGAGTTCAGTGAGATGGTATGCACCATTGTGTGATTGTTGTACTACAACCATGGGGCCTAGATAGTGCAGTTTGGTTTTCTGTCCGAGCTCTGTCTCAACTGCTGAGTTGCATATGAGGACTAGTGCTCCTGGCTGAAAATTGTGGTTGCGGATTGTGTTGGCAAACTGTGCAGTGAACTGTTTGACTGATGCAAAGCAGGTCTGAGTGATGTGGGTGTGTATGGCTGCTAGATCGTTGTCACGTTTCTTGAGCTGTCTGATGTGCAGGGATATTAAGTCGGCATGGCTGAGCTTTTGGGTTATATCAGGCACAAGGAAAGTAGCTTCAGTGATGTCAAATGGGAGTATGGGTTCGATACTGTGGGCCATGAAGAATGGTGAGTGGCCGGTAGATTTGTGTGTGGTAACACGGTCTGCCCAGAAGATGTGTGGTGTAATGGCTGGCCATCTGCTGATGTCCCTGTCGCATGACTTGACTATTGAGTCTTGTATTGTGTGGTGCTGCCGTTTGATGATCCCATTGGTGCAGGAGTTGTATGCTGAGATTCTGATATGTGTGATGCCATACCTCCACTGCAACCAGTCCAAGGCCACTACAAATGCTGTACCATTGTTGGTGATGATTTCCTTGATCCCCCCCATCTGCACAGTACTTCCTCAAACATGAATGCTCCAAGCATGCATCCAGTCTCGCGCTGTAACATTCACCATTCCAGCCATGCTGTGAGAGAACACCTGCCCTGTACAATGTATCGGAAACCTGCTGCTGGTGGCATGAGCATTGAGTCTGCATACATTTTGCAGAATAGGGGTGCTGGTGTGTCGACTGTAGGCGGTATTCTTACTTTTGTATTCTGGCATAGCTGGCAAGCATGGCAGGTCTGAATAAATTGTTTTATGTTGGCTTCTAGGGTTGGCCACCAGAACCTGTCTAGTAGTGTTCATCTCATTGGGTAGAAGCCATGGTGTCCAAGTGCATCATGTGCTTCTCTGGTTAGCTTGAGCTGGTGCTGGTGGTGAGTTATGACCAGCTGGTGACAACCTTGTGCTTGTCATCACCAGAGGTGCCCTGCACATATGAAATTTTTTTTGAGCTTCCTGCTAAGTCTCCTGAGCACTGCATGAGTCAGATGTTCTGGCTGCATGCCCATCGTGAGGTACTGCCTGATGTTGTCCAGGTCCTGTGTGTTGACATTGGTTGCTTACTAACTTACTCCTTCCTTTTTCGTCTTGCTACTGTACACATACTTCAACTCACACATACATGGATACACACATTCGACATCTATGTAGATCATGGTCCGTGCTCCACAGTAGTTACTATAAGTAGACTGTAGTGCCATCACATAAGAATAAGAACTATTCAAGTTCCCTTACTGCATATGGCCTGTGTTTCACAGGTTATGGGCCCTGCCTGGGCTATATGCATCTCTCTCTTACTCACTGCCATCTTGTTCTTTACCATCCTCCACTCACATACTTATCTCGTCGTCACCATCATTCTGGCACATCTTGCAACTCCCTCACATGCTGCCTCCATTCCAAAAATCAACATCATTCTGGAAGGAACAGACAACTACAAACAATGGGCCAATATCATTAAGTCCACACTCATCATCATGGGAATCTGGCACACCATCTCGAAAGCTCCCATCCTCCCCATTACCTCTACAGAAGAAGTTGAAGGCGGTATGCCCATCATAACAGTCACCAACAGTGAACAGCTGGAAAACTGGACCCACGATAACGATGTCACAAAAGCAGTCATCTCCATGCACTGTGGACCACAACCAGCAGCAATGGTAGCAAGTGAAAGCATGACTGCACGTCGCGCATGGGACGGACTAAAAGAAGTTTATGGGAAACAAACCATTATAGCAGCCTTCGTAGACTTCCAAGCCCTCTTCACCAGCAAGTTCGATGTCGGCACGCCCCTCACTCAGATTGACGCCCTCATCATTGCGCAAGATCATCTGATAGCCTCTGGAGTAGAAGTTAGTGAGCAAAATATGTGCTTCCTCCTCCTACACGCGTTGCCTCCATCATGGAGTTCCTTTTCTTCCACCCTTCTTGCATCTTCAGACATTGCCCACTTAGCTATTGGGAACATCCATGGCCGCATTCTAGATGAAGAAGCATGTACTAAGCCTCACTCCATGCTTGTGTGAGGCGAACGCTAGGACAGCGAGGTCACAACTGAAAGTATGAGGGGGATTGGAGTGGGAGAGACAATACACCTTAGAAGAGTCACGCTGTATAGCGGATATCTCAGATGTATAAAGCTAAAGAGCTATCTACTACATGAGAGTCTTTATATACTACAGGGATCGGCACACAGACCATGTGCTGTCACTGTAGGGCAGGCGTATGTAAGTAAGATGCGCAGCATCTGTGAGAAGTATCAGTAAGCAATGCGCAGCATTGCACTGCATCAATAAGCGTCTGTGGGAATTGTAGTCATATCTGTATAGTAAGCAGCCTGATGACTAAATGGAAGTGAGTCATAGATAATCGCAATAAGATCTACTGATGATCTGATAAGATGAGATAAGATATATCGTGTAGATCTTGAGCGATAAGAGTAAAAGAAATCATAAAATGAAAAGGAAAATAAGTACGTCCTGACAGCTTGCAGCCTTCACAACTGACCACAGCAGCAATGGACGCCGCAACAGGTCTTTCTGTTCTCATTGCAAATGCTGCAACCATATGGTCGACACCTGTTGGGCCCTACATGGAATGCCTGCAGACGTCAAAGCACGGTTGGATAAGTGGGACAAAGAGCAGAATAAAGGGGTGGGCTCCAATGTACTCAGCTCTGTAAACACCATGTCTGCCACACCTGTCTCTGATAACATCGACGCTTGCTACTATGACGGGGGACTCTGGATGCTTGACTCTGGATGCACAGATCACATCTTGCCACACAAAGAAGACTTTGCTGTGTACTCGGCCACACTGCAATGATCAGTTGCAGTCGGCAACAGGTCGTTAATTCCCTGTCTTGGGCTTGGTACCTGCTTGCAAAGACACACACTCCCAAATGGCTCTGTAGTCTGGCTGTCTCTTAGTGGGGTTTTGCATGTTCCCAGTGCATCAAGCTGTTTCCTGTCTGTCAGCAAACTAGATACCCTTGGCTTCCACATTTCCTACTTTGACAACCGTTGTGAAATCTCCAAGGACGGATGCATCTTCAGCTCTGGACACCTCATGAACAGCATGTATTGGGTGGCTCTATCACCAGCCTCTTCGCTCCACACCATAACACACCCTACGCTCCGTACCTGGCATGAACGATTGGGTCATCTATCGGAAGAAGTTGTACGTCACATCTCACTGGCGCAACTCACTGGTTTCTCCTCACCCGCGCCCTCCTCCGCTACTACTCCATGCTCTGGGTGTCTCTTGGGGAAGTTTCCACATTCCCCCTTTTGCATTTCTCATTCTCATGCCACATCCTGCCTTGACCTTGTGCACTCTGACCTCGTCAGTCCCGTTGGTACTGCCTCGGTGGGCTCCCGTTATCTATACTTCGCTACATTCCTGGATGATTTTTCAGGTTTTGGCCTTGTGTACTTCCTGCAGCGTAAGGACCAGTTTTCAGACGTGCTCCAGCACTACCTCGCCTGTGTGCACACGCTATTTGGTCACTGGCCGGTCACCTTGCACACAGATCGAGGGGGGGAATATATCGCCACTTCAGTGTCCACTCTCCTGCTCGACCATGGGATTGAACACTAGCTCACCATCCCTTACTCTCCTCAACAGAATGGTCAGGCTGAACGCTGGAATCACTCCATCCTCGACCACTCCCTTAGCCTCCTTCACCGTGCTGGGCTATCTGCAGGATTCTGGGAATGTGCGGTGCGAATGGCTGTACACACCTACAACCTTTCGCCTACACGCCGTCTGTGTTGGAGCACCCCTCAATCATTATGGCAACCTGTGTCCTTGCCCCCTGATGTCTCGCATCTCTGTGTTTTCGGATGCAAAGCATGGGTCCAGTATCCTGCCCATCAGCGTGCCAAGCTAGAAGTGAAATCTCGTCCACTCACCTTCATAGGGTATGAGACTGGCACCAAAGGGTGGGTTTTCTGGGACAAAGTGTCTAGCCATCATGTCGTAAGTTGGGACGCGGTCTTCAAAGAGGATGTCTTCCCAGCTCTTGTCGCTGTCTCCACACCCACTGTGCTTGACGTCTTTCCACTTCCTCCACTGCCACTGCCCAATGGCGACGACAGTGACTCTGATGATGACAGTGACTCCAATGATGACAGTGACTCTGGCAACGTTGACTGCAGTGGGGACTTCGGTGTCATACCACCTGTGGCCGATCAACCTATCCCCCATGGCAGACCTGACGATGCACCACGGTTGCCCGAGGCTCCTATACCACTGATGGACCCCCCTGCAGGGCCTGCTTCTGCCCCCATGCCCGTCCAGGTCAACCCTGTCACTCCTCCTCGCACTCCAGCTCTGGCATCTCTGCCCCTGCATGTTCGTGCCCGACGTTCTCTTCATCGCAAACACAATGTTGGTCCGCCAGACTCACCACTGTGGCATGGGGCTGCATCCACCTCGCCAAGTCGTCCAGCTCTGCCTGTTCACCTCATTGATGAGACCTACCCCATACCTCGTCGCTCTCAACATGTCACATGCCAGCCGGCTCATTTCTGGGATAGTGCCTATGGCCCATGAGAGTTTGTCGACATTCTTGGCAAGGGGGGGCTTTCTGACGATGGTGATGATGTTTTTGCAATGCCTTGAGGCATGCCTTCACTTTCCGCCATCCTCTCCCATGCCCTATCATGTGACCCCTTAACCCTAAAACAGGCTCTATCTAGTCATGACTCCAATGCATGGCGAGCAGCATGTGAAGAAGAACTGTCCTCCCTCAACAAACTTCAGACCTGGTCACTGGTTGATCCTCCACCAGGACACAACATTGTCAGAAACAAATGGGTCTTCAAACATAAAGTGGACAGATGGTACAAAGCTCACCTAGTTGTGAAAGGCTTTACACAGATCCATGGCATAGACTACAATGAAACCTTCTCCCTGGTTGCGTGCTTTGAGTCCCTACGCACTCTCCTTGCGATAGCTGCATTGGAAGACTGGGAAGTTCACTCCATGGATGTCAAGTCAGCATTTCTCAATGGAGAACTTGATGAAGAAATATACATGGAGCAACCCCAGGGTTTTGTCGCTCCCAGTTCTGAAGGAAAAGTCTGTCGCCTCTCAAAAGCGATCTATGGCCTGAAGCAGGCATCACGGCAATGGCATCACAAAATGCATGGGTCACTGCTTGGTATGTCCTTTACCTGCACATACTCAGACTCTGGAATCTACGTCTCCATGGCCTCCTCCAAACCACTCATCATCATCCTCTATGTCGACAACATCACCATCCTTGGAGGGTCCCTAGCTGAAGTAGAAGCATGCAAAAGGCAATTGCAAGCACTCTTCCAGATGACCGACTTAGGGGAGATAAAATCATATCTTGGACTACACATCACTTGTGATAGAGATAATCACTCCCTACAGATCGACCAAGAAGCTTATATCAGCGATCTACTTGACTGATTCCACCTTGATGATTGCAATGCTACCGTCATGCCACTACCTCCTGGGGCAACCCCCACAAAGGCAGATGCTGACTACACCGCCAATCACTCCCTTCGGTCAGGGTACCAACAGCTAATTGGATCACTTCTGTATGCCACCATAGTATCGTGCCCAGACATTGCCTTTGCCATCATGAAACTCTCACAATTCCTCTCCAACCCTCTCCCCTCACATCTCATCCTAGCATGTCACATCCTTCGCTGTCTCAAAGGCACCATCCATCATCATCTAAGCTATGGAGGAAAAGGCGATGCTGGCATTCTTGGGTACTCTGATTCTGACTGGGCAGCAGACAAAGATGATTGGAAATCTGTAGGAGCATACATCTTTCTGTTGGGAGGAGGAGCTGTCGCGTGGTCATCAAGGAAGCAACACACTGTATCCCTCTCCTCCACTGAGGCAGAATACATGTCACTCTCACAAACTGCCACTCAAGGGCTATGGTTGCGCTCTCTTCTACAAGAGATAGGTTTCGCTTTTCCCTCATCATTACTACTATATGGGGACAACAAGGGAGCCATTGACATAGCGACAAACCCTGTAGTCACTCAAGGGACGAAACACATTGACATACGACATCATTTTATATGTGACTGCATTGCTTCCAAGGCCATCTCTGTACACCGTCTTCCTTCACAGGTAGTTGCTGATATTCTCACTAAATCCCTTCCTCTTTCTCCTTTTGCTTTTCACCACTCCAATCTTGGCCTCGTTGAGTGTGTTCCCAGTAAGGGGGGGTGTTGACGTTGGTTGCTTACTAACTTACTCCTTCCTTTTTCATCTTGCTACTGTACACATACTTCAACTCACACATACATGGATACACACGTTCAACATCTACGTAGATCATGGTCCGTGCTCCACAGTAGTTACTATAAGTAGACTGTAGTGCCATCACATAAGAATAAGAACTATTCAAGTTCCCTTACTGCGTATGGCCTGTGTTTCACATGTGCCATGCAATACTCCTGTATCTCCTTCTCCAGCTTATCCTCGTCCTTCTGCATCTGCTGACTGTTACCTCTAACCTGTGTATGGTGTTTTTCATTTTTGTTGTTTGTGTTTTTGCTTTTTTTCTTTTTTGTTTGTCTTTTTCTTGTTAAATTTTGAATCTGTCATTATTTTTCTTTGGGGATTAGTGTCATCTGCCCCTATGATCTCCCTTTGTCTGTCCTCTGCTGACCCTTTGTTTCTCTTTTTTCTTGTGGTCATAGCTCTTGTTTCGACACCCAGGACTTCAACTGCTGTGACTTTCCCTTGTGCTGCTGCTGTCATCCAACTTGCCACCCATATCCCTAATCCTAAAACCCTGTCTATCCAGTCTTCTGGTTCCTCGTCATTGTCATTGTCTTCTCCTTCAAGTGGTGGTTGTTGAGACAGGCCATCAGGTCCTAGGTGTTTTCCTGCAGGTATGTGGATGAGTTTGAGGTCAAAAGCATGATGGCTGCTATCCATCAGTTTATAGCTGCATTTGGTTGTATATCTGGGTGATTCAGCATTCCCTGTACATATTTTGCATCCATTTCTACTGTTAGATTTCATGTGCTGACGATGTGAACCCATAGGGCCTGGAGCGCTCTGAATAGCCCGTATAATTCAATTTTCAGCTGTGAGTAGCAGCTTTCTTGTTTGTTCCATGCAATCGAGCCAAATCATGAGGGATAGTGGATGTCATTGTCACCTCATTGTGATAGGATCCATCCTACTGCTATGATAGATGAGTCGACTGCTAGGATTACTTCCCTACCAGAGCTGTAGTTGATAGGTCATAGTGCTGGTGAGCTGCAGATATATGTTTTAAGTTTTGTCATTGCTAGGTCATGTTCTTCAGCCCATTTGAACTCGCTTTCTTTCTGTAGTAGGTTGTTTAGCAGCTTCATGAGTGTCGAGTAGTGGGGGATCCACATGCTCATCATTCCGCAGGTACTGAGAAATGCATGTACTTTGGTCAGGTTTTTGCAAGCTGCCCAGTCTTTTATTTTGGCCACCTTTGAGTCATCCAGTCATCATCCTTTGTAGGTACATTTTTGTCCTAGAACTATGGCTTCCAGTATGCATATGTGTAGTTTCTTGGCAGATATCGTGGCCCCTGCATGTCCGAGGCGGTGCATGACTGTATGTCTGTGAGGTGTTCCCAGATGAAATGGTGGATTCCTGGGTTTTCTGGTTTGAGTATGAACAATACATCACCGTGAAATATTGGCATGGAGTTCGTCCATCCCATGGGTAGACATGTATTTTGTAGGGCTCCTAGAGGTGACTGAAATGTAGTGAGGTTTCTGGACTCTGCAGCAAGTGTACGGTGGTCAAAACTGATGAATAGATCCATTACCGATAGGCATGCATGCCCTGCAAAGCTTTTGGCAAATTGTTCTACAAATGGTGGTATGGTGATGAGCATCACGTGCATGTAATGCCAGAAAATGACCATCAGCGACATCAGGCAAACACAGCGACATTAACGTGCCGCATGCGAAAATCATCCACAGTCGCTATAATTGCGCATTCATGCAGGCGTCAGAAAACAATACCGGGTCGGCCAACGAGGGATAGGATGAATAGGCCGAGGCATGGTCTAGACCCACCAAAGTAACCATGGAGGTATGAGTTGCGAAGTCAGCATTTGGTGCGATCGGCGCTATTCCTCTTTTGCTTATCCGCAATAGTATGATACTCTATTCGCTCACATACAGACTCCACTTCATTTCAAATATCCCTATGATCGACCCTACACTGTAAATTTTCTGTTGTGTTTTGTTGTGCTCCAGTCTTGGAGCTAGGCTTGTATTTAGATAGCGCATCATCTGTCGAAAAAGACCAGATTCCCCCCACCCTCGATTTGACTTCTTCTCCCGTCTGAGTCGATAATCAAAAGGCAAATATCAACCTTCCCTCCGCGTGTCTTATTATCAAGAAAAGTGCACATTTCCCCGTAAGCCGCGTCTATCATTGCATTGCATAGCGTTCTCCATTGCGTTCTCCATTGCGTTCTCCATTGCGTTCTCCATTGTGTTGCGCTGCGTTGCATTCCCCACTGCGTCGCGTTTTGTTTCCACTACATTGGATTCTCTATCGTGCTCTCTATTGCGTTATTTTGTATCCACCCTATCGCGCCATATCATCGGTTTATTACCCAAGTCATGTTCATATAGTAGCTCTAGTCGAATCGCACTATCGCCCCTATTGCCCTTAACTACTAATACTCTCTACTTTGGTGTCTAGGGAACTTTACAGCTCGCACCCTCCAGCAATTGCTGTGGTTGTGGTTACTTTCCCCTCTCAGCCCAACACAGTACATATCAACGGCCACATTTTTTATTGTGATCTGGTTGAGGGGCTGTAAGTCATGTACTAGCCATAGCCTACCATTTTTCTTTGCAATGCAGAACCAACCTGAATGATAGGGTGCGTCTGAGGGTTCATATACTCCAGATGCCAGTTTATCCTTGAATATTTCTATGATGTTGCTCATGATTCCTGTGGGGATGGGGATGTTCTTGTGGACCCAGGGTATGTGTTCGATTGTTGGGATGATGACTGAGTCAAAGTACTCATTTTTGAACCTGCCTTTTTCTTCCTCCATCCATGCCAGCGCTAGCTCATTTGTGCGTAGGATGTGTTGGACTAGGCAGAGTTCTTCTGGCCATAGGAAGCCCATACTGTTGAGCTGCAGCTCCTCCAGTTGTTTGTTGGTCAAGTGGGTGCCTGGGTGGAAGGGTGGTGGCATTGTTGGTAGTTGGGTTAGGGTGAGGAGGGGGTCCTCTGGTCATTTGTGCATGACCCAGTATTGTTCTGGTAGTGATGTTGGTACTGGCCTGACTTTTTGGGCTACTTTTTTGTAGGTGAAGATGTCATGTACTGGGGGTTTTTGTATGGCATTGTTTGTCATTTCCGTTGTGAATGTAGATGTGTGGGGGTAGTTTGTGCTGTGTGCCCATGTGAATACCTGGGCTTCTGGGCTTCTAGCTTGAGTTTTGATAGTGCAAGTATTTGTTGTGTCGGCCAGGTCATGTAGCATGACTGAGACTCCTCCGTTGGGGTGGTCTTCTGTGCTGCATAGTAGAAGGTTGTAAAAGGGCCATCTGAACAGGACACAGAAGGGTGCTTCTTCTAGTACATGTGCATGCATTGTGAAGGCTAGGTTTGCGATTTTGAAGCCCAGGTTTTCTGTGCAGCCCATTGTCCATGATTTTATGCCATTTGTGCCTTCCATTTTGATCCAGTGGGCTGTGTTGATGTGAGCACCACATGCTTGTGCAACATCTGCTTGTATGGCCATGATTTGTGAGCCTTGGTCCAGGATTGCCTGTTCTGTTGCAAAGTTGTTGAGGATTACCTCAATGTTGTGGAGTGGTAGTGAGAAGGCTGCTTTTCTTGGCTCTCCTAGCTTATAGACTTCCTGTGAAATGTGGTAAGTAGTTTCTGATGGTTTACTACCTGATGGTTCGACATTTTCGATGTGTTTAGTGTGAAGCCAGTCAACGAAGTGCTTTTGTAGTGACAGGCTAGCTGCCAGTATATGTACTGGAGTTGCTGTGGGGAGTCAGCCCTGCCATAGGAGTGTCACTAATTTGTTGACTAGTCCCAGGTCCTCTGCATCTGACTGGTATTTAGGTTGTCCTATTGTTGGGAAGGAGTTGGATGAGGTTGCAGGTGCTGGTGTTTTGTGTGCATCTCTGTGGTGTTTTTCTGTGCTGAAAATGTTAAAGAGGCCTGTAAATTCTTGTTCATCATCTTCTGAACTGTCAGTTTCCTTTGTGATCTGGAAAACATGCGACTGATGAGTATCCCTTGGGGGTGCCTCATTTCTACTGCCTTGTGCTGGTTGTGGCACCAGGGGTGGGGTCTGTGCTGTGTGCCAGTTGTTGATGCTGAGCTGGATGCCAGGTCTGGTGCCATCATTGGGAACTGGTGCATAATTTGGAAGTTTTATTCTTCCATTGTGTAATACTGCTAGTCCGCACTGTATGTAGTCGTCCACTATTGGACAGTCTTGGATTTGATGTCTGTATTGCATGCAGAAGGTGCAGCCATCTGGTCTTCATGCTGGGGGCATGTACGATGCTCCAGCTATTGGATTGATGGTACCTTGTGCTAGTGTTTGGCTTCATTGGAAACTAAGTGTTGCTGTTGGTGCTCCGAATATAGGTTTGGGGAGATCTGGTGCGATGGAGGGGAATTTGTGTTGGCAATGGTAGTAGAGTACTGTGTACGTTGGATCTGTGGGAGCAAGGCTATTTAGTTGTGTAATTAGTTGCATGAGGGCCTGCCAGTTTGGTTTCTCTGTGTCGCATTTGTCTGTGGTACCTGTAAAATGTACTGTTTTTGTTTTGTACCATGTTTCTTTGCTAGTTCCTTCATCATTGTCCCCATATAGTTGTTTTCTTCCTTTGCCTTTGTGTGTATGGCTTTGAAAGCAGGTGGGCCAATCCTCTTTGTCTTCATCATCTGATTCTTCTTCATAGTCCTTGTGGTTCCTGCCTTGGTGGATGGGATAGAATTGTGCACTGGAGAGTAGTGTTCTGGCAGCTTCATAGATGACTTCAAAGCTGTATGGCATGGTGGTGTTGTGTGTGGGATTTGTGGCCAGGAGTCTGTTTTGTAGGAGGTCATGGTCAGCTGGGTGAAAGCCATACCAGAAGTTTTTGTCATGATCATCTTCAGCCAGCTTCTTGTTGCGTATTAGTGGTCCTGCAATGGTGAGGAATTTTCTGTAGTATTCTCCTACATCTCTAGAATCCTTCATGTGGTACTGAGATGATTCCTGTACCAGTGCTCATAGCTGTTTCTTCATATACTGTTTTTCTGTCGAGTCATCTTGGTATAGAGCTTTTAGAGCCTTCTTGTAGTTGTCCCAGGCCACTGTGCCATAGCCTTCTCGGTTGTGCCAGAGGTCTTGGAGTGCTGAGGGGATGTATTTGATGATTGCTCCTGTCTTCTGTTTATTGGATAGATTGTGAGCATCAGCAAGGTCTTCATATTCCGTTAGGAAATCTTTGAAGTCCCTTGGCTTTCCTGTGAATATTGGCGCTTTGTTTGAACATGGTGGTGGCATAGTGGCTGGTCCTGTGATTGCTGTGCTGTGTGACATGTTTAGGAAGGGGAAACTGGTTGGAGTTGAATATGTTTGTGCGGTTGCTGGGCACAAGGGGTACCTAGGAGAGGGTGTTGTGTCATTGTCTGAGTCGCTGTCAATTTGTGTGGTGTTAGTCTCTGGTGTGGAAGGAGCCTCTGGGAATGATACTGGGTGTCTAGCTGATGCTTCTGGTTCATTAGCTTTGTTTCAGATATGGAATCTACCTTTATCATTGCAGGTCTGTGGTTTGGTTTGTGCCATTGCTGGCATATAAGATGGGTGGCAGTAGGCTTCCCACTAGAAAAGATGAGGATTTTTAGTTTTTTAGATGATCAGTGAACTTTATTGGGTGTGCTCCAGTTGTAGAGAAGCTAGATGCTCCATTGCAAGTTCTAGGTTCTGATCAACAATAATACATGCTGCACATAGATCTGATAAAAGTGATGTGTCTTGCTTCATCCATCAAGCGTGAGAGAGAAAAGCTGTGATTTTAGAGCGGTAGAGTAGAGATGACTGCTGTCTGCTAGTACTGCGTCATTCATGGGGGATCTGCTGCTGGAAGGGGCACACCCCATCCTCCTTTGTATGTATCGTATGGCATCCAGTATGTACGCCATCTCAGCTCCAGGCAAGAGCCTAGCGGAGGGTAGTGTAAGGGGGGGTTATGGTTGCTGTGCAGGTATATATAGAAAGAGACTAAGTAAGTGCATATGTAGATGGTTGCTGCTAGGTGGTTGCTGCTTGTGTTTAGTGTAGTGCTTGTCAGCAGCCAGATTGCAGGTCTTACACCATGATAACCATTTCCCACACCCTCATGAAATTATCTGACAAAGATAAAGCAGAAATGCAAGATCTCTTCAAGATCACTCAGAATTTTTAAAGGCCCCTAAGTCAGTGATGGACAAAGGAGTAACTGATTATAAATTGGACATCACAAGCAGGAACTTGAATTCAGACAATGAACTGTATATATCATTAAAAATACAATGGTTCCCCATCCATTCACATTCCTGTTGAAATCTCCATAAGAAATCAGAAAGTCACCACAAAAGCTTTAATCAATAGCAGAGCAACCAGAATCTTAGTCCATCAAGATTTCGTATGACTACATCACCTACCAACCCAGAAACTTGAATGTCACATACCCATAAAGAATATTGACAGAACAAAGAACATCAGCAGAGATATCACACATACCTGTCACATCACCTTTGAAATCAAGAAAGTGAACATCAAACCCCATATAGAAATAAATCAATTCTATATCACTGATCTAGGAAAAGAAGATGTCATTTTAGGAACTGATTGGTTATGACAACATAACCCCAATATAGATTGGACCAAAGATACAGTATCCTTCTCACAATGTCCATCAGAATGTTGACAAAACCCTATTATCACCATGCTGCCATTTTCCAAAGAAGAAGATTTAATCCATATAGAAGATCAATGGACAATCAATGGACTAAATCTTTTCCACACAACCCTATCCACGCAAATAGCCATGAATAATCAACATGATGGAAAAGGAATGGATCTCATCCCAATTCATTATCATGATCTAGGAACAGTTTTCAATGAGGAAGCTTCTACCCAATTACCTAAATGATGCTCATGGGATCATGCCATAGATTTAGAACCAGGAATGGAACCATATGCCAGAAAAGCTTACCCCATCGATAATAAACAATGAGAAGCACTTCACACATTCATCTCCAAAAATAGCAAAAAAGGGTACATCCACCCATCAAACTCTCCATGGGCAGCTCCATTCTTCTTTGTTGGAAAGAAAGATGGCAAATTACATCCCTGTCAGGACTATTGAAGATTAAATGAAAGAACTATCACCAACAAATATCCCCTACCACTTATTCCTGAACTCATCAACAAACTCAAAGGTGCCACCATATTTACCAAACTCGACCTCAGATGGGGATACAACAACATACACATCAAGGACAGAGATGAACACAAAGCCATGTTCATAGCTGATGGAAAATTGTGGGAACCTACCATAATGTTCTTTGGCCTCCAGAACTCCCCAGCTACATTCCAATCAATGATGAATGCCCTCTTTGATGACCTTATCACTGCCAGTCATGTTGTCATCTATATGGATGATATCCTCATCTTCTCAAATGATCTATTGGAACATTGGAAATTAGTCCACCAAGTCCTCCAACATCTTATTGATGAAGACCTATTTTTGAAACTAGAAAAATACTTCTTCAAGAAAGAGTCAATCAAATACCTCAGTATGATCATCTCCCATGATCAAGTTCACATGGACCCTGCAAAGTTATCAGCAATTACCAAATGGCCTATCCCAAAAAAGGTTAAAGATGTACAATCATTTTTAGGGTTTGGAAACTTCTATCGACATTTTATCAAAGACTTTGCCAAAATGACCAAACCTCTTACAGAATTAACATGCAAAGATCAACCATGGGATTGGACAGATCTCCAACAAACTGTCAGGCTTCGTTTATTTGGAGCATTACCTCTTTATTTTCTTTTACATTTTCCTTTGATTAGATATGATTAGATCATCTGATCTTTATCTACTTACTGTTGCTTCATGTTCTGGATGTGCCCATGCTGCACATGATGTCATACTTACTGTGGGTATTTACTGTAGCACCTGCCCTGGAGTACTGCACTG